>JAQIXN010001486.1:0-17966 GCA_034698145.1 Proisotoma minuta
TGGTCGGTTGCTGGTTGCTGGTTGCTGGTGGTTTTTTATTTGGCCGGTTGCTGGTTGCTGGTTGCTGGTGGTTTTTTTATTTGGCCGGTTGCTGGTTGTTGGTTGCTGGTGGTTTTTTTATTTGGCTGGTTGCTGGTTGAGGTTGCTGGTGGAAAAAAGTCTCGGTTGGGTTGCAAAAATAAAAACTACCTGGTGGATGCTCAGTTATGCCTACTTATGTTTAAACTACCAACTTTCTGTTACCAACAGTTTTAGCCAACACTTATAAAGTAATTCATAAATTATAAGCGATAATTAAATTAAAGTGCTTTTAGCTTGGTCACATCAAAATGTTTTCTGTGAGTGCATCAACACAACAACACTTTTGTCTTTCCATCCTTGGCCCCAAATTTGATTATCATGAACGATTTATTGGATGGAACAATTTCAGAGAATTGTATACAATCAAACGTTGGTAAGGAGCTATCCAGTTTTTTCCATTTTAAATTTAAACTCAATCCAAATTTTTCTTTCAGTTTTAATAAAACCTGGCCCAATTCGACCCCAAAGGAACAAGATACATTCCCGTTGACCAACTGTCTGATTTTTTGGATGCAATTGAACCACCACTACAAATACCCAAACCCAACAAAATCATTATAGTCAAAAATGATTTCATTATCTCCAAAGGTAAAAACTGCTTTCAAAGTTTGACAGCCGCTGTTTATTAATGAACTGCGTTTTTCTATAAAAGGAAACAGGATTTACAGTCAGGATATTTTTGATCCGCTTCTCCTGGATTATTTCCACAAACAAGGATTTCCCGTTAGAGATACCGACTTGGAATTTTTCTTGAGACGAGACGATGCTCCTGGTTATGATCCATTAACATTATTATCATCACTCTTTGGCGAGCGAGAGAAAATTATGCGGCTCGGATTATCCAACACGCTTGGCTTAATCATGAAAAGGGGATAAGTATCGGGGAAGTGGCATGCGGCTGCAGATACAGATGTAGTTGCACTTTATCTAAGACAAAGCCAAAAGCAGAAGTTTTAAAGACAGGACCCCGTAATAATTGGATATTGAGCTTGTTTGGGTTTTTTATTTGGTCGCAATAAAAGGAGCAAGCCCTTCTATGCAAAAATGGCAATTTGTTCAGTTGTCCTCTGCTATGTGACAACTTTACTTTTTTGGCCATTGACCTCTGAGATCAAAATGCAGCCTGGTTTTTAATGATCTTTTGAATGAGACCAAGCCAAAATGACATTTTTCGCCATATGGACATGTCTCTGACCGATGCCCGATGATGTCATTTTCTATAGGTATAGCAGCATGCAACCTTTATTTTGATCTAATTTAAGGGACATCTGCGCAAACTTTCATTAAATTTGATGCTATGTTCAAAAATGTACAAGATAAATGTAAAAAATCAAACTGCCAAATTTATTTTACTGTGTACAGTTTCTAATATATGAAACTATTTTTTATACAATATAAAACATGAGATATTATCCCGTTCAAGGGTTAGTTAATAAAAGCTATATGAATTGTAAATGAATTCAGCAGTCATTATTTTGAAAGCGGAAGTAAATATTGCTTTTCTTGGAACATAAACTGGGTCACTAATGGGTATCCATTGTGCAAAATTGTCTCAAATGGATATATAAATATAGGAAGGGGACAAAACCCGGATTTGCATTCAATAGGTAAAATAAAATGCACTTACACCTACTCAACTTTCTACTTGCTTTCTTCAACTCTAATTCCCACTCAATTTAATTCACAAGGGAAATTGACAAAATACAAGTTTCTCGTATAAAAATTGAAACTCTCTAAAGTGAATATTTACTTTATACTGGCATTATCAAAAATGTCGGCGTAAACATAGCATTAAATTTTGACCATAGTTTCCAAACTCTTCTCATCGTTTTTTAATATGTACTAATATATTAAGCATACATATTTTATTTACCCAAGCATTTATTTCAACACATTGCGACCATGATTCTCACACAACCAGTTTTACCTCGTTTTTATCAACAACCTTCACAATTTAGCAGCACAGCCATAAGAAGATTATGATTGTTCATATTTAATCACATGGCAAATGACAAGCAAAAAATTGTGTTTGTCACTAATTACGCGCATGCAACACGTTGAATAAGAGCACTCTGCATGATGTAACAATTTATAGTCAGTATTAACTGGACAGCCAGCCACACCGGCCAATTTCAACCCAAACTAAGCTTACAAATTGTAAGTTACAATCCGTATTTAAAATGAATTCCGAAGCATTGTACGGAGTGGCAGAAAAAGGGTTTTATGCCCTTACTTTTGCAACGCTGGCATACAATTTGCCCTGTTATCTCACTATTTTCGTGTTGATTCCTTTGGCTCTCAAACTCTATACAAAACTTAGCCTTGGATTCTGTAGGAGTATAAATAGACTGGATGGGAAAACTGTGATAGTGACCGGAGCTAATACAGGTCAGTAGGTCAAGTTTGAATGCATTGTATTGTAGATGCACGAGGCGTCTTTTTGTCTGTCCTTCTGACTGGACATAACTTCGGAATGCGTTAACTTTAGGAAACTATAACTTTGTGATACAAATGCGATATGTTTCGACACAGGTCGCAGGTCAAGTTCAATTTTATGGGCTGCAGGTCACACGCTTTTCTTGTCCAATGATATTACATGTCAAATGCCTTAAAGTGACTTAAAAGGATCACAAACTACAAAAAAACACAAATCGGCTTTTCTCAAATAAAGACATTAAAAACACGAAGTTGGCAAGAAATTGACCTGCGACCTTTTCGTGGCATTAAAGTTGATTCACAACTTCAGACAACTTTTATATTTATGTATACTTAATTTGTATATGTTACAGGAATTGGATTGGAAACTGCAAAAGATTTGGCTGCTCGAGGTGCCAAAGTCATTTTAGCTTGCAGAAATATCACAAAAGGAAATGATGCTTTGGGTAATATTTAAAATTTGTTGATTTCCAAACATTTCACGTTAAATGCGTAATTTGGGAAACTATTTACAGAGCGAATTAAAGCTGAATTAGGGGATTCAAAAGTGAATTTGAAGGTGAAGCAACTGGATCTCTCAAGCCTTACTTCCGTCAGGAAATTTGCGTCCGAAATAATTGCGGAAGAGGAGCGGTTGGACATTCTGGTGAATAATGCAGGAGGGGCGACGGCCGTAAAGAAACTAACGGACGATAAATTGGAAGCAAATTTCCAATCCAATCATTTCGGACCATTTTTGCTAACAAATCTTCTCTTGGGTTGGTTTCCCTAAAGTTTAGCAAAGACAATCATTTATGACACTCTTAAATTATTTTTTTTTTATAGATTTGATGCGCAAAACGGGAGATGCTCGAATTGTGATGGTTGCATCCGAAATGCACAAATTTGCCTGGAATCTTGACCTAGATAATTTAAATTCCGAGAAAACTTGGGAACCAACTTTGGTTTACTCCAGGACAAAACTAGCAAATATTTTAATGGCCAAGGAACTTGATCGAAGACTGAGGGAAAAGGACGTAAAGGGAGTGACCATCAACTCCCTTCATCCGGGGGCAGTCCGCACGGAATTTACACGACATGTGGATGAAAATATATACGTCTACATCTTCCATGTTGTCAACAAGTTCTTCTTTAAGGTATTCACACATAATAACCAAAGTACAATGTATTAAATTCATGTTTTGTGTACAGAATGTTTTTGAGGGTGCCCAAACCACGATCCATGTCGCAGTTTCTGAAGAACTTGAGGGAGTCAGTGGGAAATACTTTTCAGATTGCAAAGTATGCGTTTAAATTCCCTATTTTAGACGTTTCATTAAGATTTGCTACTTCGTTTTATAGGAACATTGGACGACGTCAATTGCCAAAAATGGGGCATTGGCCAAACAACTTTGGGAGCGGAGTGCGAAGGCCGTGGGGCTAAAGCAGGGGGACAGCATCCTAAATTAAAAATCCACTCTTTGTACTCAAATCTTTGAGATAACATTAAGCAATAAATTGCCTGAAAGTATTAAACATTTAACCAAAAGTTGACTTGGCTTGAGAATAAAATTATCTTAAAACTAAATCTCGTTTTTCTTGCAAGTTTTTCATATTTATTTCTCTTTCTCGAAGCAATTTACATTATAATTTGTCCAGAAGTAATTAGAAATGCTGGGAACCTGATTCACTTTGTCATAATTGTCATATGTCAATTCCCAAAGATTTTTTCTCAACTAATTAGCCTTATTATCTCATTGTCAACTAATCTTAAAGATCTGCAAAATTAAAAAAAAATGATTTCCTTTGTTCATGAATCAGAATGAAAGTGATGAGACGAGAGCCAATTTTAGTCCGCCGTGTTCAAAGCGCTCCAAACGTTAACAGTTTTTTTTGCTTTTTACGCAAGACAATTTTATTGCCACCATTTAAAATATTATTTGTTGACGGAGACGGAGGTCATAGTTCAAAATGACGACAGCGCCAGGCCCCGCTAGTTGTCATAGTTTCCGATGTTTTTTGTGCCTTAAAACATTCGAATCAGCCCTCAAACTTGGAGGTAACTACCAAATTGTTATTCAGCTTGATAATTTCCCTAAAAATTAAATTCGCGGATAGATTATCCATTTGTGGACGATGAATCGGTCGTAAAGCGCCAGAGGGAATTTATTTACCTTTTCAACAAATTGCTGGAAGTTCCTAGCGACCCTTGCGTCGACTACTTGGAGAAATTTGCATATTCGACAGAATGGATTTCCACTTGTTCCGATTGCACTTTGTTTGTGGATGAAGGTCGCAAAATATATGAAGAAATGGTAGAGTTGGAGTGGCGACACAGAAAAATTGGAGAGCAATTAAAACGGAAGCTGATGTGGGGAAGGGACGTTGACGGTGACGAAGGGCAAGTCGTTTTTGGACAATTGACACAAGAAATGAGACAGTATTTGAAAACACTTTGTGAGTTTTTATTTAACTTGCATTCTAAAAGATATAGATGCATGTGATAAATATTACTTGTTCTTTGTTGCAGACCATGGTCCAGATTTACAAGTTCGGCGTGACGCAAACATTGAGAGAAGCGGTGTTCATGAATCGGGGGGCAATGTCCAAGGGGCTCGTGACGAAAACAAAAAGGAAGACGAAGAAGTTTGTGACAAAGACGAAAATTTTGGCGATTACGAAGATTGTGGTGAAGATGAAGAAGTTTGTGATAAAGACGAAAATTTTGGCGATTACAAAGATTGTGACAAAGATGAAGAAGATTGTGACAAAGACGAAAATTTTGGCGAATACAAAGATTGTGGTAAAGACGAAGAAGATTGTGACAAAGACGAAAATTTTGGCGATTACAAAGATTGTGGTGAAAACATCGAAAATAAAGAAGAAAGTAGTTCTTCAAATGAGGATTCAGAAGAAAATGAAATCATTCCAGAGAAAATTGCAGACGTGGAAGCGCCACTGGAACAAAACGAAAATTCCGATCCCCTCGGCGACTGTATTAAAAGTAACAAAAAAGAAAAACAAGAAATCCAAACTGGTCCAAGAAGAAGCTCACGAAAGCCTAAAAAATCAGCCAAGCTCCAAGCATTAGAAAATGACGAATTTCCAGAATTCCCAGAACCCACAGTCAAACGACATTATAGAAAACGCCGAATGACAAAGGAAATTTCCGCTGATTCAGTTTTGGAAAAATACCAAGGACTCAGTGAAATATCCAGTGATTCTATTCCAGAAAATGAAGCCTCAGTTTCAAATGGAACTTCAATGAGAGTGAAGAAAAAAAGAGAAGATTCTGGCTCAGATTCAGATTCTAACGTGAAAAAGATTCGGAAACTTGATTCCGCCGTCACATCAAACGAAGTCCCTCTCTTTACTCCTGTAGCTCCATCAGTTTTTGAAGAAAAGTCGCCTGATTGTCAATTGAGCCCTCCGACCCGGCTAAATGAAAGCATTGACGAGATTGAAGTTTCAGACATCTGGTTCCAAATTCCCCGAAGACGCCGCATAGCTCGCAAAGCTAGAGAAATGGTAAAAGTGTCACAAAAATTCAAAGAGTTGTACAGGGCCGTCCACAAAAATGAGAATGACATCAGTGATAATCAGAGCGAGCCTGGCATTAATTTTGGATACGTAAGTTCCACCAATTTCTAAAACCATAAGCACTTAAAAATTGAATTTACAAATATTTAGGACCTTCAAAGTGCCAGTGACTGAAGAAAAGTTGCGAAGCTGTGAAGTTTGTTCCCAGTGAACTAAAGATTAGTTAGATATTTATGAAAATTATCTTATACACATTTACATTTAAGATTCATTGTTGATTTGATTGTTTGAAATATTTCGATATAAAATTTTGCGTGTTTTGAAAAGTAATAGTTCTGGGTTATACAATTTCATTAATTTGCGATGCTCATGAAAAAGTCCAGCAGAGTTTAGAAAAATGTTTTGACTGCAAAATTAATGCAAAATACAAATTGCAACTGTCAGAGGTCACAAATTGGAAATGTCGACGTTCAATTCAACAAATTGTCTAACAATTAGTTACTTTTCCATGAGGTAAGAACTTCCGTTATTTATGATAATTTAGAAATGTGTTGCTCGTTTTAAATTAATTTCATGAAAATGCAAAAAACTTGAGGGAACAAAGAACAAAGTAACTTAATAAGTCTTAAAAAAACTCAAGAAAAGCGGTTTATTTGCAAACTAAGCAAATTCTGCGTTTTAGAACTGTTGAAAATTTTAACAATTTCAACTTGAATTTAATTAAAAGCGTTTCGATAAAAGGAATTGTCAAAGGTTAATTCCTTTAAAGGTAAGCAAAATAGGTCGCCAATTACTTTAATCAGTTCAGAAATGGTTGAAGTCATTGGTCTTATTTTTTTACAAAGGAATTAGAAAGCGTGACCAATGGCAACCAAGAAGCGGTCAACGTCAGCGTCAGCAGCCAAGAAACGTCATGGACACGTCTGCTACTTTTGCGCCATAAATCTACCATACCCTTCAACGCTCGAGAGACACATGATAACCCACACAAAGGAGGCGCCCTATTTCTGCGACGTCTGCTCAAAAGGATTTACAACTTTGAGTTATATAAGAAATCACAAAAGAATGCACATGTCGCAAGAAGAGAGGGAACAATTGGGGAACAGTTATCCTTGCAAATTGTGTGGAAAAATGTTTGCAACCGCGTATAAGCTTGACGTGCACATTTCTACACATACAACTGAAAAGCCTCACAATTGTGACATTTGCAACAAACGTTTTGCCGAACGAAGCTCCATGATTCTCCACAAGAACGCCGTCCACCAAAAGCTCAAGCCTTTTCCTTGTGCCACGTGCGGAAAAGCTTTTGGACGAAAAAGTCATCTAAAGGAACATTCCGTAGTTCATTCCGAGGTTCGAAACTTCCCGTGCACAAAATGTCTCAAGAAATTCAAGACGAAACGTGAGGCCAAGAAACACTTTCAAGCTGTGCATTTGGAAGATGAAGAAAAGGCGAAAATGAAATCCAGTTGGAAACACGTTTGCTACTTCTGTCACAACAAATTGCGGTCTTCCTGTAATCTAGAGATTCACATGGCAAGTCACACCAAAGAAAAGCCACATTTCTGTGACATTTGCTCCAAAAGCTTTTCCCGAGTGTCAAGTTTGAAGAGACATAAAATAATGCACATGTCAAAAGAACAAAGGGAAGTTTTAATATCAGCTTACAAATATTCTTGCAAGATCTGTGAAAAGAAATTTAAAGGTAGCCATGAACTCATTGCCCACATTTCATCCCACACAGGAGAAAGAGCTTTTAAATGCAAAGTCTGCAACAAAGCATTTTCTACTCACAGAAGTCTTTATTCTCATAAAAAGTATGTTCATTAAACATTTAAGAGCTCATTTGCAAAGAATGTGGAAAATCCTTTGGCTCAAGACACTTTCTTTGAAAACATTCGAACCTCTACTTTTAATTTTTCGATATTTTTGTCTGCTAAGGACCTTAGCCTAAGGTGCATTTAATTAGCCTCTTATTCATAGCCTACAATTAGACAAATAGTTGTATTTTGTATTTGTTGTTAGCTAAAGCAAAATTCTACAGCATTAAATTAGGTTTAAAATTAAAATATACAGCATTTGTAACACAACTATTTAGCTTTATTTTGAGCTATATATTATATTTAAGTCTGAATATTTAGAATTGGCAAAAAAACGAAAATTCTTGATTGAATGACGAGGAATTTTAACGAGATTGTGCATAACTTCTAGCAAATTATATGCCTTTAATTTTGTGAATTTAAATAAATAAATTTGGGGTTGATTTCTCTTACTTTTATAAATAGAAACAAAAGTCTCTATTTGTGTATCTAATGAGTTGTTTATTTATTTATGGCACGCACGAATTATTTACAATGCATAATTTTGGAAGGTTTTTGTACAAGTTGTTCAAAATTTTCCTGATCTAAAAATCGATAACAATGATTTAAATTTAAGTAATTGATTTGGTTAGGATCGAATTGTTAAAAGGCATTTGGTAGGAATACAAATGGACGAAGCCATTACAAAACAAGGAGCCAAAAAAACAGAGGTTTGTTTTTCTTTGATAATACAAATATTCGACATTTGGTAAATTATTTTAGTATTTGAGGTCAAAGGGTCGAAGACTCTACTATTTCTTTTTGGAATGGAAGGAGAGTGATAGTTTTACTCGTTTACAGACTACATTAGAAAAGGGAACAATTGTTCGGACGCTCACTCCCACGTGAGTTAAGCAGTAGATGAAAACCCAGATCCAAAAGTGGTAGTGGTATTCCATTGTCCCTAATTAAAATAATAATCGTTGTTAGCAAACTTTCAAATTGAACCGTTCGCTGCTTACATTTCATTTGGAATTTCCTGGAATATGCAATAGCAGAAGGTAAACTTCCCAAAAACACAGAACTATTGAGAATTGACATAAATGCGAGTGGAATGGTCACAATTGGCTCGATCAGAAAATCCCACACAACGGGATCCAATTTCTTTAAACAAAACATCAATTGTTAGGTCAATTAATTATTGCATAATAATTATAATAAATACCCGAGTGGCATCAATTTTCTTTCTTAAAACAGTTCCGATTTTTTCAATGGTTACCCCCAAAAAATTAAAAGCTGCCCAAACAAAGGCTCCAAAGGTAAGACTGTGCCACAGATAAACGAAAGCAAATGTTCCGAGAGAAGCGATCAGTTTTTTAACTTCAATGTGGATTCGATTATTTAAGTCCCAACGGCTGAATGTTTCTATCAAGGGGATGTATATATACCTAAAAAATAATAATTTTAATTCGTGAACATGATTAAGTTGACTGTCTTGTACCTGACCATAAAAATATAAAGTCCATGGTCAAAATCTTTGCACAAGACAGAATATCTGTGAAAATGTGCTGGACAAGCTGGCTCTGGGTACATTGATAAGCCGTCAAATTCAGCAATGGAGCTCGGAACTCCATAAAATACTTTATATTTCAACGCAAAAAATTGGCCTGTATTAAAAAAATAGGGATGAAATCAACTCTTTTTCATCAATTTGTTATTTACCCAACCAAAAAATGGAGCCAGCAATAGCCCAGAAATTATGTTTGGGAATCAATGAAGCTTCTAATACTAATGGCCGAAAGTAGACATAGTAAAGTAGAATTTCCATAAGAGCTGTGATCAAAAGCAACTTTAAGAGTCGCTTTACAAGTTGTACAAAATCCCCTTGTTTTTCTGACACCTTTGTCTTTTTAATAACCTAAAAAAAGTAAACAAAGATTACAAAATATATTGTGATAAAAACGAAATCAAAAACAGTTTTCACCTCTTTTTCAAAGTGATCAAACATTACTAAGGGTCCAACGAGTACCAGTGGCAAGTACCAAATGTACTGCTGAAGAAGTAAAAGCGAACCAAAGCTCAATTTTTGTTTGTCAGGTTTATCCCAATTATCCATGCAAAAACTAAGACATCTGCAGAAATTCCAAGCGGACGCAACGTGAAAGCAGCAATGTGAAGTGTAGCCCTCCATTGTGACCGGAAAGAAGGTCTGGAAACATGTTTTTAAGTAATGTTGCATTCAAATATATTATTTTACACTTACACTGACGGTGTCACTCTCCAGGTGAAGTAATAATCCAAAGGTTAACATCCAGATCAATATCTTTTGACGAAAACTCATTAAAACCCAGTAAATTACAGGGACGACGAGCATATGAATGATTCCCCATCCTACTAAATGTTTAAAAAGTAGTAAAGATATTATGGGTGAGATCCAAGGGATGACCTGCAATTATAATTAATATTTTATATATATTGTATATATATTTAGTTATTTGGAAACTATGTATACCTTATCTAACCCTAGTTTGCCAAAGGTTGCTTTAAGAGACTGCCAAAGAGCACAGCTTCCTAGAAATGCTGACCAAATGAAGAAGCGATAACGAGACCAATCCCAATCGCTTGGATCTCTTCCCCGACCAATTGTTGGACTCAAGGGTCCTGGCTCCATTTTAATTATATGCTCTATCAACAGTAATTTAACATGGATTTTACTAAATGCATATATATTTACTATAGAAATCGTATCATACTTTCGGCAGCGAGATAAACGTGCCAAGTGGAATAAATAATCCCCCCGATCCATCCGGCCAGGGCAAAAAATCTTACGATGGCGATGCCAAATAGCTGAAAGTCATTCAGCTTTTCAAGCTCGAAACTTTTCACATCATCTTTTTCATCCTTTGTAGACGTCTTCTTGGTCTCAACAAAACCATTGACTTTTTCATTTACATTATTCCCATTTGAGCGATGTTCACTCTTTTTCTTACGCTTATGGGCACCGTTGGTTGCAGTGGACGTTGACATTTTGGCTAGCGTTGTTGTCCTTATCGTCTAGTCACAAAGCGAGATAAGGGATCACAAACAGTTGCCAAACTTGCCAAAATCGATAGACAATTGAGAAATGACGTATTTATATAATATTTAGATTTTCAAGCTGATTTTAAACTTACCTTTGTAAGTCCCTGATGAGAGACAAAATTCAGAGAAGAGGGAGAAAGACGAGGAGAGAAGTAACGGTTAGAATTCTTAGAATGTTTTTAGCGTCTCCAATATCTCCTTGCTTTGTTGAGATTTTTTCATGAAAAATTTGATTTGAATGAGACAATTACAAGTATGCATGTTTTTCCTGTTTTTTGTGAAAGCTATTGACTTTTGACCGGAAAGATTTATTCCGTGCTTTTGTTGGCCATCGAAAGACATCCATAAGCTTTGTTAATGTATTTTAGATAACCCTATAAATTGGGCTATTATCAAGTATTCTTGTTTCCCTACGCTAGCAAGGAAATTAAATAATTTATAAACATGATTGAGAGGAAAAGAAAGTTCAGGGATTTGTTAATCAAAATAGAAAACAAGTGACAGCAAATTTTCATGCAAAAAAATCAAGGATTTACTTTGTAAATTTTCAAATAACATAAATTTTTCGGTTGGTAATTTCCAGCAATTAAAATGCATGGATTCGCATTTTAATAGTGATACGGTCTTAGCTTTGATTCGAAATTGTCGCTTTCTAGAACTAACTCTCGGTCATTTAAAATAAGAGCGACCCAAAATAAATTGTACTTTATAAATATTTCAGAGGACATTCCAATCGTAGAGCGCACGGATTCCGTAGAAGAGCCAGAGACGCCGAATACGTCGACGACAACGCCACAAAGTCATTCCCACAGCTTTAAATCCAAAGTTTCCAAACTTCCGCATGTCTTGACGAAAATCAAGCTAAGACGCGTCATGGTGAGACGAGTTTGTCGTTGGCGTCACCGTCCTCGGCGTCGTTTTCTGTCGCATAGCGGAAGAAGACTATGGATCTTACCCCAGTTTAATTTTTAGTGAGTGTAAAATATTGTAGTTAATAAATTCTGTTTAAATGAAAATAATTGTTTGGATTATCAATATATTTAACGCCACATAGAAAAGTAAACAAAGCTAAATTCTTTGTCTATTCATTCAAGCGCTAAATCCAAATGTCGAACAATTCATTTGAACGATTTAAAATTGTTTGCTGTCTGAATAATTCCAAATCTCTTCAGAAATTGACAGAGATTTGATTATTTCAGAAAATTGACAAAATTGTTTGTGGTAAGTCGACTTCAGCATCGTTCTTTAATTTTCAATTGTCAAAAAGTCGACAGAATTAACTAACATTTGAAAAATTTCCATTTTGCCCAGATAATTAAAGTAAGGGGTCAAGAGAATGTCGCAGAATAACGCCGAAAGCTTGGAGTTGGCGAAACTGGGGGAGAAGTTCATGGTAAGTTTTACTGCTATCTAATTTTGGACAATTTTTGAATTTTTTACATTATTGTAGGACACTGAGAAAAACGACGGAGAGACGGAAGTTGAGGCCACAGACATGTCAAAGGTCACAACGAACTCGGACTCGGTGGAAAATTTCTCAAAAGTCGATAAGAATGATGTAAGTTTGCTTTTTTTGCATTTATTATCCCAAATACTTACAAATTGTAAGTTACATTTTCCCAATTTCCAGGTTGTCGAAGACGAAGTCGAGGGCCCGGAGTCAAACGTCTTTCGCAATCACGTTGTAAGTATAGCTTAGTTTATCAGTAATTTAAGCTATAATTTCTTGTTAAATTAATCTAACTCTTTATTTGGCTTTATTTGTTAAAGTTGCTGAAACTCATTGGGGAAAATGCGGATTTCGACACTCTAAAGTCCGTTCGCTCCCTTAACAAACTTTGCAAAGAGGTCGTGAGCTCACAATTAACCAACAAATCTCGCATCGTGTTGAAGGCGGGGACAAAAAGCCAAGAACAATTAGAAGCGATCAAGAATCTTAAGGGGATCAATGACCTCAAAATCGAAATCAGCTCAAAATTCAAAAAGCGATTTGAATTTGAAAAAGAAGTTGAAATGTTAATTCCCATCCTTGAACATCTTTCTCAAACTTTGAAAGTTCTTGATCTCGACATTTTGACGAAATATGGGCTGCCACTTCCTTCCCCCTCAATCAAATTCACCACTCTTTCCACTCTCAAATATCGAAACATGGACTTTACAGGAGAGATTTGGAGAGGAGAGATGGATTTTAGAGAAGGAGAAAGTGAGCGGCGCTTTATCGAACTTGTTTACGCCTCCGCGCCCAATCTCACCCAACTTGTCCTTGAATATCTATCTTCTGAAGACCTCTCGATCCTTCTGGCTGACGACGGATCTCGGAATTGGGCTCTGGCCCCAAACCTCAAGTCTTTAACCTTCTCTTCAGAAGATCTCTTGGCTCTAATCAACTTTCCTCAAACTTGGGAGAGTTTGGACATTACGGCGTGTCTTTATGGCGATAACGGTTTTAAAAACATTGGTCGGTTGCTGGAGAAAAACAAGGATTCGTTGGTCAGACTCAGACTGCAACAGGACTGGGAGTTGGACAGCTGTGATGATCGACGAAAGTTAAAATTGCCCAAGACTTTCCCAAAACTAGAAGAATTGAAGCTAGAACTTTATGAGGGTGACTGCAAGGTTAGTTCTGGAGGTCGTCCGATTAACTATTCAAAAACGTTTCCAGCCCTCACCTCTCTTTCAATGTATTTGGGTTATGTGGACTATCGGGAATATTCAGATGATTCGACGCCGCCGCCGCCGCCCCCTCGACTTTGGAGGTCACTCTTCCCCCCTCAAGTCTTCAACGGACTCAAGTATTTGAAACTATCTTACGATGGACTTCGTCACGAGGAGGGAATTGCCCAGGATTGGGCTCAAAAAATGTTCCCAAATGCCAGACTCGAGATAAATCGTGAAACTTATTAATTTTATATATTACGATCAGCTAAAATGTGTCCTACTTGAATAAATAAGTTTTAATTCAAATGAAAATGTATTTTATAGTTGTCCATGATTTTTTTGTATCATTTTATCAAACTTTAAGATTTTTAGAGGTTGTGATACATCTGAAATTACGAAAAATCCATTCAATGCAATGGCGAAATTCTGTCGAGGTGATTAACGTGGAGATGAGTTTGGCGTTTGCGGCGCCGTCCGCGGCGTCAGTTCCTGTCGCAGAGCGAATAAAAGCATTGTCACTCCAGTTTAATTTTTAGCGACAGTAAAATATTTTTACATATTACATATGTAGTTACTAAATCGTGTTTAAATTAAGTAATTGCTTTGATAAGCAAACAAAGCTTTTTTGCTCTGCTAAATTATTTGTCTATTCATTCAAGCGCTAAATCCAAATGTCGAATAAAAGTTCATTTGAACGATTTAAAATTGTTTGCTGTCGGAATAATTTTCGATCTCTTCAGAAATTGACAGATTTAATTAATTCAGAAAATTTAAAGAATTGTTTGAGGTAAGTCAACTTCTGCATCGCTCTTTAATTTTCAATTGTCAAAAAGTCGACAGAATTAATTCTAATTTAAAAAAAATGAATTGTTGCTATTTCTTTGACATTTTAAATGTTACAAAAGGCCAGGTTTATTTTTAAGTTATTATGCTTTCTACGTATAATTTGTTGGGAATTAAAAGCAGAACTTTAATGAAATTTCGAAATTTTTTGACTATTTTCGGTTTTTTGTTAATAACTTTTTAGATTGGGGGCGGCGTCAAAATTTGGTTTTTATATTTGATTACAACAACTAATTGTGCGTTCATTTGTTTAACAAATTATGAAATCGCATTAGCCATTTTTTAGAAATTGAATTTTTTGGAAATTTCATCTTTTTTCAAAAAAATAAAATTTCGAGTTATCCCTAAAGATATACTAATTCGGATTTATCTGGTACTAATCAACATATTTAGAGGTAAATTATGACATAACAACCGTATCAAAAGGTTTAAATATGGTTCAGTTATCGAGAAATACATTTTTTTGC
Source organism: Proisotoma minuta (assembly GCA_034698145.1). Taxonomy (NCBI): domain Eukaryota; kingdom Metazoa; phylum Arthropoda; class Collembola; order Entomobryomorpha; family Isotomidae; genus Proisotoma; species Proisotoma minuta. Next base: position 14,885 of record JAQIXN010001486.1, read on the forward strand.
AATTTCTCGAGGTTTTTTGCATATTTTTTGTTCAAATTAGGGTAATCTGATATTTTTTTAAATTCCACTTTGTAGAAGACATAATTCTGCATTGAACGACCCTAAGATGAATTAGATCGGATAAAAATTGTTTAAGTTACGGCCTTATACCTATGAAAATTGCCATTTTTATGATTTTTTACATGGTTATTAGCCCATAACTTTTTTGTTTGGGGGGGGCCGGCATTTTTCATTATCATTTTCGTAATCTACCTTAAATTATGCAAATTTTGGTATATAATATGACCGGATACGTGAAAGTGCAATTTTTGGACTTAATCCTAATAGGAGAGTTAAAAATTCATTTTGTCCAGAGGATTGAAATAAAAGATCAAGAAAATGTCGCAGGATAACGCCGAGAGGTCGGAGTTGGCGAAAATGGACGAGAAGTTCAAGGTCAGTTTTATTTATTTATAATTTTAGACCGTTTTTCATTGCTTATATTTTACTTGATTTTTATCATTTATTATCCCAAATCCTTACATTTTTTTTTTAATTTCCAGGCTGTCGAAGACGAGGTCGAGGGCCCGGAGTCAAACGTCTTTCGCAATCCCGTTGTAAGTATAAGCTCTAGTTTCTTGTTAAATATATCTAATTCTGCTTTATTTATTGCAGCTGCTTAAACTATTGCAGAAAAAGCGGACTTCGACACTCTGAAGTCCGTTCGCTCCCTTAACAAGTTTTGCAAAGAGGTCGTGACTTCCCAGTTAACCAACAAATCCCGAATCTTGTTGGAGTCGCGGACAAAAAGCCAAGAACAATTGGTAGCGATTAAGAATCTGAAGGGAATCAATGGCCTCAAAATCATATTCAAATCCTCCGAAAAATTGTTTAGATTTCAAAAAGAAGGCGAGATGTTTATCGAAATCCTTCTCAAACTTTGAAAGCTCTTGAACTTGTATAGGTATTTTGGGAGAATGATGAAATGTCACTTCCTTCAGCCTTAATCCAATTTCCAGCCCTTTCAACCCTCAAATTTGGAAAGTATGACTTCGAAGATGAAAAAGGGCGTCGCCTACTCCAATTGATATACGCCTCCGCGCCCAACCTGACCGCGCTCGTCTTTGAATGTCTATTTAATATAGACCTTTCGCTCCTTCTGGCTGATGATGGATCTCGGAATCGGTCACTGGCACCAAACCTCAAGTCTCTGGCCTTGAAATATTCCATGTTCTCATCAGAGGATCTCTTATATCTAATCAACTTCCCTCAAACTTGGGAGAATTTGGACATCATGGTGACACTTGATGGCCACGATTGTTATGAAAAAATTGGTCGGCTGCTGGAGAAAAACAAGGACACGTTGATCAGTCTCAAACTCGGCTGGGGCATCGTCCCCGATATTTGGGCTCCTACAGGTCAACAAACGTTAAGATTGCCCACGACTTTCCCAAAACTTCAAAAATTGAGGCTAGAGCTTGATGACCAGGACTGCCAAATTAGTTGTGGAGGGAGGGAGATTAACTATTCAAAAACGTTTCCAGCTTTGACCTCTCTTTCAATGGAATTGGGTAATATCGAGTGGTGGGATGAGGATGAAGGTTCGACGCAGCCGCCGCCAGCTCGACTTTGGAGGTCACTCTTCCCCCCTCGAGTTTTCAACGGACTCAAGTATTTGAAACTGTCTTACAGTGGACTTCAACATGAGAGTTGGGTTGCTCGCAATTGGGCTGCGAGGAGGTTTCCAAATGCCAGACTTGAGATTACTAATTGGATTATTGGATAAACTAAAATGTGTCTTCCTTGAATAAATGTATTAAATCAAATAAAAATGTATTTCACAGTAGCCCATGCTATGCGTGTTTTTTGTTTAATTTTATGAAACTTTGAGTTCAGAAAATTTTGACACCTTGAGTTTCTTCACTTAGATTTTTAGAGGTTGTGATTCATCTGAATGACAAAAATTCAATCTTCGTCTAAGGAAAGTAAGAAAATTGTGGGTGCGACTGCAGTTTAATTTTTATAGGCAGTAAAATACTGAATAAATTGTAATTGTTTGACATAATTTGAAGCTGTTTCATTATTTTGCTAGTTATGGTGCTGCAAAGCCTCTTCTATTTATAAATGTAGGTACATATGTATAGGTATAAGGTCACAGGCCAAAAGATGTGGCTATCGTTCCACAATTAATTTGTTAAAGTGTTTAATTTATATTTATAAAAACACATCGTATAATGAATAGATTAATGGAACATTTAGAGCCTCAAACTTGAACTTTGTAGTTAGGGAAATAAACCATTCAGAATCTGAATTTCAGATTGAAACGGGGACTTGTCAATCTTGACCATGCAGTGTTACAATAATTTTTGCTAGCACGTTACAAATTATTTTTGCAACTATTCCTAATTTGAATGCTACATATGTAATTGCATGAACTCAAAGTATTTATCTATTTATTTATATTTATAACTCTAATATAAATCAAAAGTTCTAGGTCAAAAATTAAAAAAAAAATATTGCGACTCGCAATTTGTACTTGAACAATAATTTATTAGGTGCACATGTACATACATAAATAACATGATTAATTTTTGTTTAAAATGTTTAGCACATTTGCTTCAAAGAAAGCATGTCTGCGACGCCGTAATTGCGCGTTCCAAGGGGCGACGTTTTGCTTCTCATATCGTACATCAAGTTAGCAATCCGACCTTTTGACAGCTTTTCCTGAAATGATAAGCCCATGAGGATGGATGACGCAAGATTATCTCTCCCGGGGGAACTTGGAATAAATAAAACCCATTATCAGTAATTCAAGTTCGTTTAAAAAAAAGTGTATGGGGTTACCTCGAAGGCAGAGGACAAATTTGAAGCTTTCCCATATCAGGATCATTAATGAGTGGGAAAAACGTTGAGCCATCATTTGTGAAGAGTTTAACTGGGCTATAGTCTGAAGATGAGTTGGAAGAATTCATTCCCAAAGAATATTCAAACTCCAAAGCTCCGGACACTGAAGCTGTGTAAACCTGAATAAACCGTTAAAACGGGCATAACGAAGGGGTGAAACCCGTCCAACCCGAACAATGTCCATACTTACATCGCGATA
>JAQIXN010001487.1:0-17956 GCA_034698145.1 Proisotoma minuta
AGGGGGGTTGGCTTATGATTTAGACATTGTGTGTTATTAAATCACTTGTCTAAATTATGAGTCAGCTACCCACCTTTTGTCTACATGGAGATTATCGCAAATCTCGATGAGGATAAAACCGGGTAAATTTGAATAAAGCACGTGAAAATTTATGAAAAACTCAAAATTGTGCCAAAAAATCAATGATTTTCCTAATTATGCGAGTAAATTGTTTAAAAATACGTGGTAATTTTGAAAAAATGTGAACAGAAAATCTCATATTTCGAGTAAATGCGCCATATTTTTTTTAAATCCCTAATTATGCGCGTAAAAAATAATTAAACTCCTAATAATATGTGTGAAAATCTCACTTTTCCATCTTGAATATTAAAAAATTTAGAGAAAACTGTGGTAATTTTGAATTAAATAAAGTAATAACGTCAATTTCCAACAAAAACATTGCTGAAATAGCAATTTCCTATTAGTAAATGATGAAAATATGGGGTAAAATCGATAAAAACATTTGAAATTTCATTGTAAAATGCTGAAATTCTGATTAAAAATGTAAAAAAAAGAGATAAAATCTCGTATTTCATTAAAAAGTGTATTAAATTTAATTATAATGTTGTAAAAATGGCTTTTACATGCAATTTTAGCTTTACAACGTATGAAAAACACTCGAAATCATATAAAAAATGCTTTGAAACAAAGAAATTGATGAATTTTGCACACTAATTTCCTAATTTAAACCTCAAAAACATGCATAAAGAGTCAATAAAAAAAAGGAAAAAAAAACTTGAAATCATGTATAAAAGTGTATATATTAAATGCATAAGATCAAAGGATAAAAAACCGGTTTAGAAGGGGAGACAAGGCAAAAGTATAAAATTTACCATGGTAAATATGAAATTTCCCAAACGTTTTAAATGCCCCCCGTGGGGGGTAAAGGGGGTGGTTATGTGTATGTCACACCCCCATGTTACATATATATACATATGGGTATATGTTACACCCCCATGCAATGCAAGTTTCAAAACGGATAAAAAACGTTCGGATGAGCCAAAAAGTGAGCCAGGTAGTCTGATTCCTTACAACACATTATCCATTTTATATTGCATTATTTCATGGCGCAGCACAGAAATGTTCCTCAAAAATGGGACTTGGATTTTGGATGCTCGATAATTTTGAAGGGAGAAAGTTTTGTATGGGAAAGAGCGGAATGCCCCGGGAAAAGTGGAAATGTGAGCGGTGGAGAAGGCGGTGGTAAAACGTTGGGACAATTTATTTCTCGGAAACAATTAAAGCAGAGTTATCATGAGTGACGAAGTGGTCCCTGAAGGCTGGGAGAAAAGGGTCAGTAGATCAAATGGTAGGTCAAGTCAATTAGCATCTCTATTATGTCTAATCCTAAAAATACGTAGATGTGTATGCATTTAAATGAACTTATTATTATGGGTGTTTTCAAGCTCTTAGTTGTCCCTCATTAATCGACATTGGTTGTGACTGTGGCATTGTTTGAGGCATTCGGTTGTTTTCGCCCTGTTTCTGTTGTAAAATGGCGTAATATGTGGGCGTGTAATTTTGGGGGCCGGGTCTGACGCCATACACTGGCTGAGGACTGGGCTGTGGACCGGGACCGTAAAATGATGTCTGCTGAGGTCGAGGTCCAACGTTATATGGAGATTGCATTTGTTGAGGCTGAAACTGTCTGCCGTAGGCCGGAGCATTGTTGCCCAATTGTTGTGGCTGGTTGGGATTTTGCATTGATTGTTGGCTAGGAGGGTACTGAGGTCGGTTTGGAGGATGTTGTGTCGGGGGATACCTTCCAAATTCATTATTAATTGGTCTGTTGTATTGACCAGAGCCTCGTGGCTCATAAACTGGAGGGGGATTAATGGGATTATTAGGAGGGGGACGAAGCTGGTTGGATCCAAAATACTGTCTTTGATTTGGTGACTGAGGATTAAATTGATTTTGAGGGGGATAGTTCCGTTGTAATTGATTTGGACCATAAGACTGATTAGGGCCAGCTATATTTTGATTCTGGGGATTATTACTAAAGGATGGTTGATATTGATTAGGCCAATATTGTGGGGGTGGCACTTGTGGTCCCCAATATCGAGGAGGAGGCTGACCCCCACTGTATTGATTCTGTTGGTTGTTGTAAGGAGGAGGGATTTCGTTGAACGCTCTTTGCTGTTGATTGTTTTGAGGGACTTCTTGGGGCTGCGGTCCTTGAGAATTTGCAGGAACTTCAGAGGGAGTGTCCTGTTTTTGTTGCTGTTCTTTTTGGTGGATGGATTCCAGAGTGGGAATTAGTGGTGGGGGTGGGTTGGGGTTGTGGACCTCATTCGTGTCCCCCGGCTTGACGTAATCTGCGGGCCAGGGGTTGGCTGCATTGCCCATTTCTGAAGTAATGGCCGGACCTTTCACACCTTCGCAAATCATGAATGCAGATTTTCTGAAGCAGTCCAAAAGCTGAGCATAACTTGAACATCCATCAACCACATTCAGGTTTTCATCTGTTTAAATGTTTGACTTTGAATATTATCCATAATAAAAATTTGATAATTTATAATGCAAATTTACTAAAGTTAAATGACAAGGAGCAGCTTTCAAAAGCCCCCGTGAGTTCTGTGGCTCGGAACCGATTTTTCAGTGGGGGCAACATTTGCTGAAGAATGGGTTTGGAAACGGAAGCCAAAAAATGTCCTTCCGTGTTCATCTGCAGAATTTAAATTTAGAAAAACTTAGTAAAATTGTGGTGATAATTAATTATAGATAGCTTACCATTCCAAGCTTTGATAAAATGCACAATGAACGACACTGAAAAAAACAAACAAATAAACTAAGCTATCGAAATGAAATTTTTTTTTCACACATGGCCAACTTCAGGGTCACATTGTTTGACCACGTCGTCGTATTCCGGAACGTTGGAATAAAGGACGGGGTTCCCTGCACAAGTAGGACCTATTATATTGTTATCCATCCAGTGACCCGCCTATTGTTAGGTGATATCAAGGATTGGTACAATTATTATGCTACTTTTTTATACCAACCGTAAATGAAGCAATTGAGAGGAGTATGAAAACATTTTGGAGAAATGTTACCATTTTAACAACAATGAGAAATTGTGCAAGAATAATAGTTAGGCAAATCAAATATGGAACTACTTATTCATGTCTTTTTACACATTCATGGATTTACTTGTCATTATATAACAAACATTGAGCTGAATTTTGTTTTACAATCCATTGTTATCGTCGGTGGATGTTGTAATTCATGTGTAATTCTTTGACGTTGTCACGTTCATTGTTGGATATTTGTATGAACGTTTAACTCGTTTGAGTCTCTAAATAAATATATAATTATTTTACTTTTGCATTTAGGGCAAGCTTACTACTTAAACATCTACACGAAAGAGAGTCAATGGCATCTGCCCTCAAAGCCAGCCGAACGGACAAATGGCTCCGGACCTCAAACCATTCAGGCGAGCCACATTTTGGTCAAACATCGAGACTCGCGACGTCCATCTTCATGGAGAGAGGAGAAAATTACGAGGAGTAAAGAGGAGGCACTTGACATTCTTTTGGGATATGCAGACAAAATCAAGAATGGGGAGCAATCGTAAGAAAAACATTATTTTTTATTATTAATATGTAGTTAAACTTTAATTTGTTTCAAACCTTTCAGCTTTGCAGAACTGGCTACCAAATACTCTGATTGTTCAAGTGCAAAGCGTGGTGGAGATCTTGGACCCTTTGGAAAAGGTGCAATGCAAAAACCGTTTGAAGAAGCGGCGTTTGCTTTGAAGGTAATGAAAACATAGTTCTGTTCCGTTGATTATATAAAATAAATTATCTTTTATAAAAGGTTGGTGACATGTCATCGGTTGTTGAAACGGATTCCGGAGTCCATCTCATTCTTCGAACCGAGTAAAAATACGTTTTATGCATTTGACGCATTTCCCATTTCAATTGTTTGCCAAATTACTTATAAATAATTGGGTTCTTCTTGATTTATTCTGCTCAATAAAACTATTTTGTAATGTTTACTTGATTTATATATATATATATATATTTTAGCTTCTCTTAATTCCAACTGAATTCGTCTGACGATCTCCTCAATATTTGCTGTCATTATTGTATGAATCAAAGGATGGAATAAAAAAATATTGTAACTTCAAAAAATTCAACAAGTTGCACCATTTTTTTTTATTATTCCACATTTGTTGATTGATTGTCTTTAAGTGCGATATCACTGATATGTAAATATCTTTTATGATTGAACAATTGAACACATTATTGAAAGGGAGTAAGAAAATTTTAAACTAAGGGTTTTATCACTTGATGAGAAAATTTTGGAAATGCAATCCCGAATTTGGTTTCGATTCCAGCCAAAATGGGCAAAGCAAGTGCATAGCCTCCAATATGGTCAGAGTTTTGGGACTTCATTTGGTCAAGACTCATGACTTGAACGCGTCGTTCAGACCCCGTGGGTCTTGTCCCTGCAAAGTCTATGTAAATGAATCGTTGAAGCGCTTCATAGACAAGCAACGCAAGACCCACTTGTGTTGGCTTAATGACACGTGTCCCCTGCGAGATAAAGGGTCTCCAACCCTCTTCTTTATAAATTCTTCTGGCACAATCAAGGGTTCCTTGATAAGCAACTTCTCCTGGCTTGGGCACAACCTGAAGCCGAGTTTTGATGAGGTCAAAAGGCAGGCTGGTTGGCAAAGCTGCAAAGCTTGATACAACTCCCGCAACCAACAAAGATGATAAGCTGTTGTATCCTTCTTCATCTTGCAAGTTCAACTTCATGTGAGCATAACAAGGGAAGAAGATTCCGCTGAAAGGGACATCCCTTAATAAAGTGGCTGTCATTCCCTTGTACATTCCGCGAAATCCTAGGCGTCGAATAATTTTGAAGACTCCAAACTTTGCATTAGGGAATAACTGTCCAATAGACTGCATACGAATTTTGACAATTTCCAACGGATTCATAATTATAGCACTGCAAAGACCAGCACATGCTCCAGCAAAAATCTCGTAGGGCAAGGGTACGACCCCCTTTCGATTCATAAATTTATCTCGTATCCAATCATTCATCTGAATTCAAATTAAATGCAAATTAGCCAAGGATCAAATTTCAAATTCCAAACGCACCGTTAGCTTCCAGGCCTTTCCTAAGCAGGACCCAATTACATGCGGCATGAGGCCTCGATACAGTCCCCGAAGACCTTCAACTTGCTTCACTTTCAAAAGACAATCAATATTTGAGCTGTAGACTTTGGTCTCAATTAGTTTACTTGGACTTTGATTTTGCATTCTGGTTTTGACCAAGTCCATTGGGTAGGTTGGAACGGACTCAAATATCCCAGCCACGAGGCCCAAAGAAAAGCGATAAATGGACTCCAACAATTCCACATATGTCCCCCTCTCTTCCGGATTTCTGACGGCCTTAATATCCAGAACCCTGTTTTCCGTGTTTATGTAATAGTGTTCGGGAGCAATGGTCTGCAAGTCTGATAATATCACAGTCGGAGACTCATTAATAAGTTCTGAAAGTTTGAAGAGAATGTCAACTTGAAGAGGCGTCACTTGGCTTAGCATTTGTCCTGCAAATAGAAATTCCTGTTTCGTGACCTCTGTACTTGGAAGACCTTGAGAAGCTTGAAGGTAAACTTTTTTCATCAGCTCCATATTGTTGAGCAAAGAGTTAAAAGCGATGAAAAATGGGTAAGAAACTTTGTCATTGGTGAGGATCTTGGAAGCCTGGAAATTATGTAATTATTATTTTACTGTATGATTTTAAGCATTGGACCAACCTCCTCGATCTTTGTTGAAACGGATGAACTGAGCAAATGTGGTCTCAGTCCTTTCATAATTCTCACAAAATCGTCAACTGAAATAAATCCAGTACAATCCTTGTCCAGTTTTCTAAACGCTTCACTTGCAACAAAATCGTGCAAATCCTGGAAAAATGGCATTCTTTTTGACATAATTTTATTTGATGGTTATTTTTTCAAAAAAATACAAGAAAGTTGCACCCACATGAAGAAATTGAGTAAACTCTGCATAATTGACCACACGCTTCTTTCCCCTCCCAAAGTACATTCGCACAAAACTGCAGTTCATGTCAAATGGGCAGCTTTTGTACATTGTCGTATGTCTAATAACCTTCTCAAACTCTTCAAAAGTGATTTTCCCGTTTCCATTTGTATCAAAAAGGCGAAAAGCTATAAAATATAGAGCATCGGGGACTGTGAGCAATCCCTCAAACGCCACAAATTCGGGAAAGGAGATGAACCCATCTTTTGAGGTGTCGATTATTCCAGCCAACAACTTGACCGTCTTTGGATCGTTTTCAGACGTGTTGAGAATACACAAATATTTGGTTATGAAATCCGAGGACTTGATGAATTTGTAGCCAAATGCTTCCTCCGTTGCATACTGCAATTTATGTATTAGTTTTATGATTTGAATATTAATGATATATGAGGTACTTTGTGGAAGATCTCCAAAAGGTCAGACCGATGGGCTCGTTCAATTCTTCTCGGCTTTTCCCATCCCTGTTTTGCATAGAAATGAATTATACAATGATAGTAAAAGTAGGAGAAATCATTGTGCATCATTTAGACTGTTGCGTAATGAAGTTATTGTGGGGTTAACTCACTCAATTGATGTTAGCTGAGGATTGGAAATTTGTGAGTGCTTCTGGTTCAAAAATAAGCAAATGGAAAATGTGCAAAGGGTAAATTAAATTAGTACACAAACTTGCAGAAACAATTTAATATATATAGATGTATTTATTTATGTACTAACCATTTCTGATGCTTTCCCTGCTTTCACCAAACAGAAACCAGAAAATTGTACAAAAAATTTCACTCATCACTTATTGTGCGTTCAACAACAACGTTCAGTCAATCTCCCGGATTTTGTAAATCGGGGAGCTTCGGTAAATATTAGTTGAAAACGGGTTTGAAACTAGGGTAGCGTCCCATCCACCTTTGTGCATACTTTCCACAATTATTATGGAAATGGACAATAAGAAAATGATTCAGAGAAGAAAATTATTTATTGAAATCCATTTAATATTTATATACAATAATTGAGGCAAATATGTAATGATGAGAATAAGGGTTGCGTTGTAATGCAAATGCATACATTTTGCATCCATTTTACAAAACTAAATAGTTTAAACCAAGCTTCATCTTCATAATATCTTCATCTTGATCCAGTTTCTTAATTGAAATATCATTTTACACAAACCTTCAAAGTGAGATAAAATTTATAATTATAGGTACACAAGCTAGGCTTCATAAATTCCAAGTGTTACTTCCTAAGGTACACAAATACCTGTATACCAAAATTACTTATAATTAATAATTTAACATCTCCACATCTTTCCGTGCTTAGACACATGCTATATACCCACACTCTATTCTCTTCAAGCATTGTTGAGACCTTCAATAATTGTTACATTTAAATTCATTTAATAATCAAAATTTTCAAGTTGTGTATATATAATAAATATACGATTTACATGTATTCTTAAAATTGAGTAGGTGATCTAAATCTACAGCATTTTGGGGATTTATTATTGAGAGACGAATTTCCGTGTGGCGATTGTCATTCATTATAATTAATTGAGTAACAAAATACCACGATGGAACTATTAATTAACACCACAACTCATTAAACAGTTATACATTCCACTCTCGTACATCGACTCTAGCAACATCTTTATTCTAAACGTTTTTCGATCAAGTGAAAAAAGTTGACAAACACGGAAACTAAACAATATAGAGGTACATTTAGGTACATTCATTTTTTTCAATCACAAACCAATATTAATTTATATATATACCTAGTCATTTATTTTTTGAAGAGATAAAATTTCAATTCCATGCGAATCTATATTTATATTATTTATAGATATCTAAACAATCTAAAAGCTAAACTTTCTATACGTGTTTAACAGATAATGAATTTAGAATTGTTGCGCACGTACAAAAAGTAAATGTGTGCGTCTATCAAGCAGCCATCTTTTAATACTATCTACCTTAAATAACTTGTAAATAATTATCTACTATAATAGCTAAAAAAAAGTTTCCAAGTTTCTTGAAATCCAATTAATTGTTGAAAAGTTTATTTAGGTGAGGACATGCCACATCGTGACTGACTGACGAGGATTGTAGACAATGTCCTGCCAATGCGTCAACTCTGACCCCTTCTGGTTTGGCCCAATCATGCAGCTCCCCACGAGTGAGTTCCGACAGCCCATCAAGTCATTGGATTGATCCAATACTGAGATCTGCATTAAGAATTACAAAAATTAAACACATCATCATTTTGAGCTGTTGTTGAAGTTGTTGTTGATACCTCAATGGAGCAGTTGTTCATATTTGCTGGGGAAATGGAGAAAGTGAAAGCCTCATTCCACAACGGCTCTGTTGCATTCTTCCTTGCACTCGTTTTCTTCTTCTTTTGTCGCTTTCCCCCGCCCAACATGTAAACTTTCACAAACGGATCTGCAATTTCAGTTAACTTAGTATATCTATAGTTTGCGATCAATATAATTGAAATTACCAATGGTATCTTTGTTATGCGGAGGACGCAGATTTCTTGCTTCGAGCAACACAATCGTCAATCGCTCTGCGGATGGCAAATAGGACAATGAAATGAGAATTTCTTGTTTTTGTCCAGATGGCTGCAAATCGAACAAAAGATTCCGTTAAGACAATTTAGTTTCTAGACAAGTAGTAAATCACAAAGTGGAAATTAAATTGGGGAATGGATAAAGAGCCAAGAGAGAGAATCCCATTTAAAATTCTGACCCTTTCTAAAGATGGGAGTTGTTTTGAGAGAAAGTAAATTTTGTCCTGTTCCATCATCGCTTAAATAATAAATGGCAAATGAGGAGACCCTTTTAAGTGTGTGTTTGGGCTGAAAGTAGCTCTCTTTCATTAAATGGAATAAAACATGACTTTTGAAAGAGAAAGTTGCAATAAGTTGTGGCTAAAAACATTCGAAGCCCTTTGCTATGATAATAACCCCAAACTCTAAAAACATTATTAGCAAAGTGCCCGACTTCAAAAGCTTTCCTACATTTTTTTTGTTTACCAAAACAATAGCTCTTCTTAAATTACCTTTTTATTTTGCACAATGTCCGCCCAAATTTCGAGATTGGTTGTAATATCAAAATCATCCAGAGTGAATGTGACTTCTCCCACGATGTCGTTTCGGGAGTACTTGTCGTTGTCCAACACCTGCAAAACATTTTCAAGTAAATTGTTGTTTTGCTAGTTAACACGAGTCTGAATAAAATGCGAGTAAATAATAAAGAGAATAAAGAGAAAATAAATAAAACATGAGAAAATATTTAAAGACAACAAGGAATTAGCAAAACTATTTGCCCACGCAGAAAAAGAAAGCGTTTGAAGTTGGAAAAATAATTTCAGAAGCTCCACATGTTTGTACACATCATAAATTGAATCAACAATTTTTCTAGCATTAGAATTTAGGGTGAAAGTTGTGGTAATGTAACAAACACCAAAAGAGTTGGGCAAATTTCCATAAAAAGAAAGTTCAGCAGGCATTTCTTTTATTAGGAATGGTATTACATATTTCCAAAAGCATCTCCCATTTTTTTCGCAAACGGTAAGAATGGAGCCAATTAATTATTGGTTTCCCTGCTACCAATACATACTCCTTGTTATTCTTACATTAGATTTTCATCTCTCCAAAAAAAAAGGATTCTACAGTTTTTGTTTTTGAGGAGCTGAAGGAGCCAGAGGGATATCAATCCTTGAATCGCTGGCTGGCTTATCCTCAGCCCCAAAGTTAGATGTGGTTGACAATTGAAGGCTGTTCAGTAGGTGAACAAACCCTTGCAAAGTAGCAAGGTTATATATTGTATTTTACAATAAACTCTGCCAAATGCTCAAGGCAGAATCTCAAAATTTGCTCTGCCTCAAATAAATTTTGCTTCACCACAAACTTTACAACGAATTTCACGGGATCCAATGAAAACATACAAATATAAGGGAGAATGTTGAGCACATTTTGCTATTAATAATTGATGCGTGACAAACAAGTAAGTCAGGAGGGTTGGCTAATTTTAGCCACTGTTTGCACTCCTCCCAAACAAATTGGGACAACTATGTATCCATATAAGGATATTTTTAGCACAAACACGCCCAACTTATGTATTCACCTTGCTTATATAATCAAGGGAAAGTAGTTGGCAAAGTTGTATAGCATATTATGAAATTACAATTCATTTGGGTGTCATTGGCTTTGGGGAAAGAGGAATTGGCTGTCTCATCTCATTAGAGCCTCCTCTCATTTTTACGCGTCCCCTAATTTGTTTACATTAAAGAGCACAATGTTTGAGAGAGGTGCAATTAAAGTCTTGCCATAATGACCCCAGGGAACTTGGTTTGTCTGGCTAATCCACGCTAAAAAAACTTTCCTACTATTAACCTTGAACGCCCCTTTACTTTTTACACAAATTATGTACTCCAGTTTTATGGACTCTTTGCAAAAAACTAATATACTTGGAATACTACTCGCAAATGAAGACCAAACTGAAGCAAAATGCAATTAAGGTATATAAATATACTAGTAAGTAGTGAAAGGATGCAACTGTTGTCAAACCTGTAGAATGAGAATCTTTTCCTTGATGTCTTCTTGACTGACGGGGAACTTGAAACTCTCATCAATAAATGGATTGGACTCATTACGATGAGTTTTGCTTTCCCGTTTTCGGCTGTCCACTTCCGGAGAAAGGAAGATTCGAACGTACGGGTCGTTAATTCCTCCCTTGTCCCCTTTTGCCAAATCATGAACTGAAAACAAAGCAAAAACTTTATGAAAAAGTTATGATTAGGAAAGGAATAAGGTAAAGTCTGTCGTTTTTCTTTTCCGACGGCAAATGAAGATGTTTAATTGTCATCTCCTAATTGCAAAGCAAAGCTCGCTTCAGCGCACCAATAATTCATTATACGAGATGAAAGGTTATGCAAGTTGTGGAATGATTTCAATCGGGACAGAGACCCTTTTCCTTTCCACACTCAAAGCCTTCTATTTTTCTGCTCAAAGTTTATATTACTTAATTGTCCCAGGGACAGGAAAACTCGGCTGCTCATTAAATTTTCACGGGAGACAAACTTTCTTTTTCTGGCCGTCTCACCTTGAAGCCAACTAAGGATAAGCACTTGTGTAGTTTGGCTCGCTAATGTCTCCTTGTCTCTCTGATTGATTCCGTCCCATTGATTTTATATAGTTTCCCTAATTTCTCAATATAAAAAACCAGCTCTACTTATGCTAAAAATAGTCAACGGGGATTGTTCTTTAGGATCAAGTCAAACTTTTGATCTTTTGTCCTCATCCCTTTGTTCCCACAAAAGAACAAAAGTCTTAAAATAAAGAGCCCTCCTTAAGAATGCCTGTAATAAGCAAGCATCCGCAGAAAATCGAAAATCAACGTCCATTTCCCAACAGGCACTACATTTTTGGCTGATTCTGTTTATTTTGACCTAAATTTTTATATGTGCATGTGGCGCACTTTGTTGTTTCTACTTAAATAAAGTAGACAACATCAAAAGCACTTTAAACATTTCTTTATTAACTCTTCATACCTCAGAGTCCTTGGAGTTTCAGAGCCAGACTTCAATTTCTAATGCTACTGCTTAAACATGGATTGGACAATTGGAAGAAAGCATCTGCAGTCAACATGTGGAAGTTTGTCTGGAGAAAGTTTGCACAGTTTTCAGTGAAAGGATGAAAAAGGGAAAATAAATATCCATCAGCAATTTCCCTGCTTAAAAGGATGGATGAAACATTTCCATCCAGACATTTACAATTTGGCAGCTTTCTCAAATTTTAACAAAGGATTTTTTCCCTGCCTCTGCATCCACTCCTTGTTGTCATTTTGTGATATCAAGAGATGAATTAAAATTGCTCAGTGGAAGCGAATAAAGATGAAAAATATTCACAGACTCATTTCATCCTGGGGATGTATATTTTATTTTGCAAGAATCGTGGATGTTGTATAGATATAAATCCTTTTACTACTTTCCAGCAGAGAAAGTTTTATT
This sequence comes from Proisotoma minuta, assembly GCA_034698145.1. Taxonomy (NCBI): domain Eukaryota; kingdom Metazoa; phylum Arthropoda; class Collembola; order Entomobryomorpha; family Isotomidae; genus Proisotoma; species Proisotoma minuta. The sequence continues at coordinate 12,083 of JAQIXN010001487.1, forward strand.
CCCTGACAAGAAAGAAAGAACAAAAAGAGGAAACATATTTTCTCCTCACTGCATCACTTTAATTCGTTTGAACGGAAGGGAAGGCGATGGGACAGTGGGCTGCTAATGAAAAGTGACACTAACAATCAGTGAAAATAAATCCAATTTAAGACAGCCAGCAAAACCTGTTGCCTTTGTTTTATTTGGAGGAAGGGAAAGTGGACGGTGAAAGCCGTGACAAGGGAAATAAACTTTATTAGCACTTTGCCCCAAAATCCTTTCATTTACTATTGAACATTTAGACGCCAGTTGGAAATAACTCACTTGTTCACTCTAAATAAAAAAGAGTAAAATTTGCTCAACTTTGGTATTTAATCCCTCAACTATTGGTTAAAAAATGAGACGACACAACTGTTGTACATTTTTTGCTAAATCGAGTTGAGTATTTTATTTGAGCTCTAGTTGAGTAATATACAGTACAATGGTTGTGGAAATTTTGCCCACAACTCTGTGTAATTCTGACTCAACCAGTTGAGCAATTTTTACTCAACTCTGAAAACAAATTTTACTCAACAATTGGTCGTATTTTAATATTTCTTAAATACCAAAATTCACTCAACAAAAAAGTAAAATTTACGCAATAATAATATTAAAAATTTGCTTGTTTATTTCGTTACAAATCACAAACACTAATGTTTTACCAACAATTAAAATAATTTTACAGTTAAAACATTTGTCATAAAGCTAATGAAACAATTTAAAAATATTTGAATACTGATAGATAATATCAAAACGACAATTATGTTTGGATTTGAGATCCTAACGCTAACACTGACGAAGGAGGGGAAACAATTTCATTGATTTGAAAGACGCAATGATCAAAAAACGCCCACGTTGGGAAACACTCTTCTGGAAATTGTAACTTTAAAATGTGAAATAGTTTAAAACAAAGATCGACTGCAGCTATAATGGACGTGGCGTGGATAAGTTTTCTTTCCAGCAAGATGTAGGCATCCTGTACTAGCAGCTTGGAAACATCTCCAACACAAAGAATGAACGGTTGTCTCCGAGCTGATTCTGAATTTTTTAGTGTTTCAATGTCAAACGTTGCCTGATAATTAAAAAACAGAAAAATTAAATAATAATATTACTAAGTCTATGAAGACTTTAAGCTTAATTCCTTACTGAAACAAACTGTAGGAAAAATTCCGCTGATTGAGCCGCTGGGAGCTTTTGCCGCTTATTTTTGTTCTTTTTGTAAGAGGAGCTTGCTGTAAGGAATGGGATGAGCACTAACCCAGCTACAAGAACCTCATCTAATAAAAACAAACATTAGAGGGGAGTCAACAATAATTATCAATTATAAAAGAAAAACTTGTCTAGATACCTGTAGACCAGCTCAAAATGGATTTTTCAATCCCTGCATCTTTGAGTGTTTTACTCTTTGACTTTTCAGCAAATTCACAGATTTGTTTTGCTATTTGAGGCCATTTTCTAAGCATTACTTCTGACTTGCCATGATGGAGTTTTTCAAAATCGTTATCAACCTTAGAAAATATTAAGAAAATAATTGTTTAAAAAAGACCTCAGATTCACTGAGAAAGTTACCATTCCAGCTGTATCGAGTAATCGCGGCCACTCCTCCAAAGTTTTCGACAGATTTGTTGAGTTTTGAAGTTCCATAGTCCTCAGACTGTACGTTTGTGCCATAAATTCAGCAATTTGCTGAGCGGGGGCGGTGGAATTTGCTAGCCAAGATTTCTTTTCATACTCATCTTGATCTGGCACTGCAATTTAGAAATTTACCAAACAATGAGATACATTATTATAAAAGGCATAAAACTTACCAGCGAAAGTTACATTAGGCACCGGGAGATTGTTTTGCTTTTTGGTCAATGCGTTTTTATGGCGAAGATACTTGAGTCTGTCCTCAATTAAGCCAGAAGCAGGAATTCTCTTGAAAATGCCATCCCTTGCTTTAGACGCTTTCGATTCGGCATAAAATAAGCTCTAGAAAATAATACAAAACTATGCACACAATTTTTGTACAAATTATAAATTAAAAAATTACCTCAATATCCATTCTTTGTCCCAGCGAAAGTTTAGGAAATAATTGGGATGCGACACACTCCGCCAAATTTTGTTTTATCTGCTTTGGTGGACTGTAAACGATTATTAATGGAGAATAAAACATTTAACATTTTGGGCTTTTTACTAATAAGTGTAGTGCTTCACGAGATGATTAACAACTCGACGTTTTATAAGGCTCTTGTTCTCAAAAGTAATTAGCCCATTGTCAATGCACTCATTAAGCGCTCGCTCTCCTTTTCGCGTCCCCTTTTCTGCATCCGAAGCGAGAATAATACGCTTAACATCCTAAACAAATGCAAAATTACTAGGATTAGTCCAGCTCAATTAATTGTCAAATCAAATAAAAAATGGCTTACAAATAATGGATCAGTGCACAAAAATTCACTAGCAATTGATACACTCAGCTCATTAGAATTATCCATTTGATTAGAGCTGATATTTGAACTGGACTGATCAAACTGAAAACCAAACCAAAGATAAATTAAATTAAACTAACGTAATTTTATAAATTGATTTGGATAAAAAAAGAAATAGAGCACGTTTTACCAGATTAGAAACTTCCGAATTTTCGGGCCCTCTCGACTCACTCACAATCTGTTGCTGCTGCTGCTATAAATTCATTTAATTAAAAACTGTCTATTTTTGAAAATTCCTAAACTTAAACCAACTCAATGGGGCTGCAAATAATGTCAGAGTGGTTTTCTAAATTAGCCACTACTAAAGGGTTTTCTAAATCCAGTGAAAGAGGGTCAACTATAATAAAATCCCCGGTTTTCACAACTTCAAAAAGAAATGAAAATGGGATACATTCCTTGCAAATCACAGGAGTGACGCCTAATTGCACTTTCTCGTTATGGATGAAACAAAACTGAACTTGACAAAATTCTAAATCGTTTTCATTGCATCCCATAATAAAATAATCCAAGGGAGCTATTTTAGTACCGTTAATGACTACTGAGTCTAAACATAATATTTTTTCATTTGGATTAGCCTTCAAAATTGACAGGTCAAACTCATCCTCCAAGTCACTAATCTGCATTTGGACTCCTCGACCTAATACTACTTGTGTCATTGGTTCTTTCTCTGAATTTAAAGAAAATGCTAAATTCAATGACAAACGCTTTGAAACGGTTTTGGCAATATTTTTAAAGTTGTAAGCATTTTTTCCAACCGTTTTACTAAATCTATGTTTTGCTTCAAACCGCATGCACCAATAATTTTTTAGTGGCCCTAATTGCTCAATTGCTTGGGGATAGTGCAAAAGGTGATGAAACTTTGGCGTTAAATTATATCCAGTGATTTTTATGTAAAGTTCATGGTGCTCGCTTATCAAATGTTTTAAAAGCTCTACACCAGAAGCGGAAATTACAGGGGCCATCAATATTCGAATGATTCGTCTAATTTTCAACATTAACTGATATTGCTTATCATTATTTTCTACTTTCCCTATTAAAATAATTGGCAACAACAAGAAAAAGTTTTTCATCTCGGATGCAGAAAAACAAGTCCTTTTATCTCCATCAACAAACACTGAACAAATTTCAGGGAATTTAGCTAAAAAATGACCTTTTGTTGAAAAACAAGTGGAAGCCCTGTGATTAATTTTTTGCAAAGTCATCATTCCAGACCACAAAATATGTTTTAAGAAAATTTTCAATTCTATAATACAGATTCCTTCAAAAATATCATGCATGATATCAGGAGCAAAGTTACTAGTTACATGAAAATTAGTTAAATCATTCAATATTGATACTTCCCTGATACCAGTTAGGCTAAAATTACTAACATTCAAATCATTGTTGTAATTAACTAAATTGCGACGCAAACCTATATCTTCCTCCGTTTGTTTAAATGTTGCATCTTTGTTCTGTTTACAAAATCGACATCTAAAGTTAGAATTAAAGCCTTCAGTAAAGCCAAGCATTGAATGCAGTCCCAAATTATCACCACATATTTGATATAATTTAACGCCTGTGAATGCCGAGTTTTCCAAAAATTTCAACTTTTCAGGGTCAAGGAGTTGATTTAATTCGTCAACAATTGGTTTTAAAATTGAGTTCATTCCGTATTCCTTGAATTTTGATTTGACAACTAAAAGAGGAAATATAGTTTCTAGTTGGGAATTTAAATGGGGAGGAAAATTGGCTATGATAAAATAGAACATCCCCAATTTGTGAATTTTAGCTTTGGCACCTAAAGGATTGCACAATTCGATGTCGTCATAATATAATTGTAAACATAACTCTCGCCCGTTGAATTTCTTATACAATTCACCTGATTTAAAAGAATTGTAGATGCTGCCTACAAGTGGAAGAGAATTTGATAATCTAAAGTAGTAAATACTATCAAACTTTTCTTTCATAAGTCCTGCTACTTTGTCAAATCTAAAATGGGAACCGAGTTTAATTTCTTCTGCTTCCACAAAAAGCTGTTCTTGTTTTAAACGTTTCTCAATTTGGTACTGAGAAGTAGCGGACTTTGGAAAAGGGTCCTTCAAGCTATTCATTTTCAAAAGTAGCTGTTCTTTGGGAAGCTCGCTATTTACAAAACTCTTAGAAATTTCTATTATGCTATTTATTAATGAATTTGCAGAACACAAAATTTCAGCCGATTTAACTAAAGAAATTGAACCAGACTTTTGTAGAGATTTTACAAATTCCATTTTATAGTCCTCATTCATTTCCGCTATATTTTCTGGAAGAAATTTTGCTTCTAAATCATGACCACTATCTAAATGAATTTCTTCTTCATGGCTACCAGCTGCCGTTGAAGAAACTTGAAGCTTTGGACAGATTCTAATTTGAATATGCTTTTTCAAATTTCGGGAATTTGTAAAAACAATGTTGCACAAAGGGCAACGTATTTTAGTAGTGCTACAGGAAACTTCGTGAAAATCTCTTATATGATCCCAATATGAACAAAAATCATTGAAATTTCCTGAACAAATACTACAGAGATAACTTAAATTTGTGTCCAAACTTGGCCTAAGCTTAATGCTTAAACAAACCTCTCTAACAGCAGTGATAATTTTGAAACGCTGGCCGATTGAAGGAATAATAGCAGCAAATAGGCGTTCTTCAAGTGAGTCGGGGGCGCAGTCAGGGAATGTCCTTAAAATTTCTTCATCAATGTCGTTGTCTGCAATAAATGAAATTGTAAAATGTAATTAAGATAATATTTTTTATAAAAATGGAGATTTACCTTTAAAATTTGCAAACAACTCGCTTAATCCAGCTTTTTCAAGTACCGTCTTGACAAATTCGTCCATTTCTCTTGGTAATTAAGTTGTGCAAGGACAATTAGTTGAAAATATTTTAAAAGGCAATATTTTAGCACGTGCCTAAAACTCTACTAAATTATCTAAATCCGTATCTGCCGCTCATTTCCGCCTTTTTGAAGTTTATTCATTTGTTGACTGAAAAATGCTCAACTGAAACTAATAACTGTTCAACATCACTTGTGTAAAATCTCACTTTTCGGTTGTGCAAAGTTCGCACACAAGTTGAGTAAAATTTGTCAAACTATTAGAAGTAATTTAGTATTTTTTTGGTAAAGCCAAGTTTATTCCAGATTTGAGTAAAAAATTTCCCCATTTGAACAAAATATAGTTTGTTCAACATGAAATATCAATTTTTAACTATTAGATGATGAATAATGTATCAATGTTGAGCAAAAATTCCGCAACTTGGTTTTACTCAACTGATTGTATACAATTTTATTTGCAGTGTACACATTTTTTGTGAAGATAACATGTAAATTTGAGGTACAGTTCAAGAATTATCTCAAAAAACTGTATGCCGAAGT
>JAQIXN010001488.1:0-17953 GCA_034698145.1 Proisotoma minuta
GAAATCAAGATTTTCTCAATTTGTATCCAATGGATTTTGCAACTTTTTCGATTTCGAACTTTTTTTCAATTCTCCAGTTAAAAAGTCCCAGTTTCGTCACCCTATTCCCTGCGTTGTCAGGGTCCTCAAAGCACCCTGACTTCAAAGTATAAAGCGAGTCAAAGTATGTCGTCATGCCACAAAGCGCATTTCATCACCCGACAAATGGCAGGGTGACTAAACTAGAGGTCTTTGGAGCAGCGTGCATCGGAATTTTTATTTCTCTAAATATAAAGTAATGTCGCAATCTAAATATAAAGTAATAATGTAAATTGAGTTACTAGGAGGGCTCTCTAGAAACCTTGATATATCAAATAAAACGCTATAAACGCTATAGCGTGGCGCAAAAATTAAGGTCAAACGAATATTTTTCATGATAAAAATTTTTCGTTTCCAAGTTACCAAAAATTTTGAACACTGAAAAAAGATTGGGTAGCGTTGCCAACTGTGACGAGAAATAGTTCCTGGCCAATGACGAACCCCCACCGGTCTGATACAAGCAAACTAAAAATGCTAAATATGTATCGTGTGACGTATCCATTATCCATTCGGTAGAATCTGACGAGAGTCGCAAGTTTAATTTAACAATCTGTTGCTTTCAAAAAATGTACTAAATTATAAATTACAACCTACTCATTGTTGAGGCAAAATTTCGCGTACTGTTCGCACTTGTTGGGAAAAATTGTCCCCCGAAGTATCGAAAAAATCATCTCAAGAATCTTAAATCATCAAAATCTCAAATCGCCTCCGATTTCAAAGTTTGACTTCAAATTGAAGTCTTCAGTCACAAACTTTGCAGCTGACTCTGCAACAAAGTGGTATTTTTTCACTTCTGAACTTTGCATTAATAATTGCAGAGGATTAGGATGTCGTGCTTTATTTGCAATGTCCTCGTGACCAAGGGCCCTAAGCCTAAAAAGAAAGTTTGTCTTCCTCGCTCCATCGCCCTTGGACTCTGCAGGGCTTTGATGATACCCCAAAAAACCTTTGGTCCCCGCCTGTTAAATACCCCCTTTTGTCCCCCCTGCATCAAAAAAGCTAGAAACATAAAGAGCATCCTTTGTATCGTAAGAAATCCGACAAGTATTGTTCTTGCGAGATTAAACTATGATTTTTGTTTAATTACAGTTGGAAACATTGCAAACTACTCTCAAGCAGTTTCGACTGGAAACGCTGAACGCTTTGGAAATTTCTTTTGGAAAAGAGACAATGTCAATTGCGGACACTGCCAAAAATTTACTGCGGAAGGAAATTATTAAGCGTTAGTCTATTTCTTCTTTAAACAAGTAATAACTATTGTTCTAGTAGTTGTCCTATAAATTTTGAATGTTGAATTGCAGTCCTAGCCCCTTGGAAAAAAGCTTATACGAAAAGGCTTGAGGAAAATGGTAAAAGCTCTAAAACAGTTTTCCCAACCGTAGCTCTCGAACGGCTTTCGGATGAAAAGATTCGACGTTATACTACATCAAATAAGTCTTCTGAGCTTGGCGACGAAAATGAAAATGATTCAAGCCCAGAATTAGAAGATGGGGCCTACTATGTTAAAGACGAAGATATGGACATCGGTGACCAGGAGACTAACAATGATCCAGAATGGACTCCAGCGGTCGATGAAGTTGAGAACAAATCTGACGCTGAGTCTGGAAAAGATGACGAAGAAGTTGACGATATTAAAAATGAAAAAATCCCATGCATCTTATGTCGATCCTCTTTCCGCTGTCAGTTCGATCTGGACGTCCATACAAAGAAGATACACTTGGGGGTCAAACGACCGTTTGAATGTACGGTTGAGGGCTGCGATCGGACATTCCGTCAACGCTACAGCTGGCGTGCTCACATCCAAAGCCACGAAATAGGTGATGCTGCGATAAAAACACACAGTTGTGAAATCTGCGAGAAGGCTTATGAATCGAAAAACAGTTTGGAGCGACACAAAAGCAGTATTCACACTGGGACTTGGAAACACCCTTGTCCCAAATGCCCCTCTGGTTTCCATCGGCCAAGCGAATTAAAAGTCCATATTGGGAATGAACACGAAGGCAATCTCCCTTTTTCTTGTGATTACTGTGAACAAAAATTTTCCTCGTCACGACGTCGGCGTGTTCATGTGTCGTCCGCCCATCGGGAGCAGCAGGGAAAAGAAACCACGGCTTGTTCTATCTGCACCAAAGTTTTTTCATGTGGCGACGCCCTCAGATGTCATAAGCTCAGTGTTCATAAGATTGGGAAAGCTGATTACACATGTGAAATTTGCAACAAAAACTTTGCGAGGAAGAGTTGGTTGGATCGACATTGTCTTGGGCACTCTCAGGAAAAAACGTACTTTTAAAAGATATTTTTAATCAATATTTAACTATTATTTTTTGTAGATTTTCTTGTGACGAGTGCGAGTGTGCCTTTCGTTTTGCGAATTCTCTGGCTGCCCATAAAATGAAACATGCGGAAATATTCCCACACGTTTGTTCCATCTGCGGAAAAAAGTTTCGTCTGCGGACACCTTACAATACGCACATGGCCATCCACGACAACGACAAAACATCGACATGCGAGTTCTGTGGCAAAAGTTTCAGTTTGAAAGTTTATCTCGATCTACATAGAAAAAGAATTCATTACAAGGAAGTCGGAGCCAAGCCTCCTGTTTACAAGAAGAAGCCGAAAAAGCCTAAACCATCCGTTGAAGAAAAAAATAAAATAGAAATTCACGAAATTCAGGGCCAAGTTCTCCAGCTTGGAACGGTAACGCTGGACAAGGGAGACGGTCAACATGAATACATTGAACTTTATGTAGCTAATGAATAATTTTAATTTGTAATGGGAACAAAAATTTCTGAAAAAGATTTAATTTAATAAAAACCGACTACAATTTGTTAAATTAGTTAATATTCCGCTTCAGTTTGATCTCTGTCTGTGAATTCGTGGAATTTTCTAAACGGTTTGCGATGTGTCCAGTCCTTGCGTCCCTCTTGCCACCCTCGGGGTGGGGCTGTGTCGTAGTCAAATGTCATCTTGGGATTCTCCCCCCAAAGCTTGTTTTTTCTGTTAATAATATTTAATGTTGAGTTAGTATATTTATTCACATTTTCATTTGTCATTTCATTAAATACCTTTGAATGTCATCTCTGTATTCTGTTCGTATGCACTTCTTGCCCGTGATGGGATCCACAGTGTCCCCCAGGGGGTAAACTATTTTAAGGATGTTATGAGTAATATCTCGAGTTTTTCGTCGCTCAAGTTCTTCAACGAGGACGATGTCGCCTTGTTTTGCTGCGCCCGTAGGGTCGTGGGCATAATATGACACCCATTTCATAAAATACTGTAAAAATTAATTTCGTTAAAAATTGAAATTATGATTTTAAAATCCCAACCAAGCTGACCATTTTGAGCCACTCGTCGAAATCGAGCTGTTTGATGACGACACGATGGGCTTGTTGGATGTGGGAGGGGTAGCAGGCCGCCAGGAATAGTTTCCTGTTGTGCGGCTTTGTCACCGTCTTCAAAATTTGAACACCGGCCATGCTTTTGGAAAAATTGGCCAAGAAGAGAAAAATTCCTCCAAGAGTATTCCTTCTCTTTCGCTTCCCGGTTTTTCAACTCCATGGAAACTTGGATGACAAAACAAAGGATAAAGCTTGATTTTGGGGTTTTCGCCATTATCATAAGCAAAGATGATGATAAGACCTCGTCGCCAAAAGGCAGAAAAACCTTCGGAAGAAGAGGAAGGTAAACAATTACACTATATACAGCATTTTTCAACAACAAAAGTTTCTAAAAATTTGCTAAATAGGACAGCAAAGTCCACGCAATTATGATGAAGAGGAATCCGCAGGGTCAGAAAGGTCTAGTCGCTACCAACGCCCAATTCGCCATAGGTCGGCTTTGACCGAGAGAAACAAGAGAAATGACCAGAGAGAACGGATAATTAGTCAAAAGGAACTACCCAAACTTCCAAAGATTGAAAAGGGTCGTTGGATAAGCTCTAATCACAAAATTAGCTGGCCACCAAGTCAATTAAAGCTTCGGTATGCGATCGACATAATAATTTATTTATGTATCTGTCTGTATTGTAAGAATTGCTATAATTGCAGGGTCCAGCTTTTGAAATATCTTCCTCCGGGGGACAAACTTGGTGATGGTGGGGAACAACGCTTCAGGATTCTTGAAGAAAGGGAATTTGGATGGCAGGAAAAAGTCTGGAGTACAAAAGAACGAGAAAAATTGGGACATCTCCAAGAAGATGGATCTTATTCTTATCTATATTCGTATGTCGACACTGACCCCTACACTATCAAAAAGACGAAAAAATCGCCAGTGGTCAGAAAATGGGCAGAAATGGACACCACAACATCGTCTAAGGAAAATGAGGAAGAATGGGAGGAACTTCCTACAACAAAACTTGTGACAAAAATTCCAGAAAAAAATGAGCAAGATGAAGACCAAAAAATATCCGAAAAAACGCCTCAACTATCTTCAAGATCAAGGAGATCGGCCAAAAAAGACGCCAAAGAGTTGACTGAAGCCGCAAAAAGAAGGGAAGAAGTGGCTCAAAAGAAAGTCCAACTTGATGACCTATTGCATCAAGAAGAAGAGCAACTTTCTCAGTTATTAAATAAAAACACAAGAGCGCGACGTCCGGTCACTGCATTGTCTTCTTCCCTTCTTCATATGCGCCCACTTCCAGAAACGCCAAAAAGAGAAGAGAGACAGATTGAACGACGACATTCCCTGTCCCACGTAATCCATCGGCGGAGCAGGGCACTTTCTGCCCATGTGTTACTTTCAAAACGAACGCGTCCTTTTGAAAAACTTCGCTGTCAGTTAATGTTCATCATGGCATCAGTTCCAGGACTGGATAAAGAAACCCAGGTAGTGTCCATCCGAGCATATCCTAGTGCAGGAATGTTCAGCATCAGCGCGCCCAGAGGATTTTATATAATTGAAACCAACAACCGCAAAGAGCGCTACAGAATTTATTGGGAGCTTATTTCAAGCCCAAAATTGGGGAATGAAAAGGACAGGGATGATAAGACAATAAATGTTCCATATTTGGAGTTTGACCCCCTTCCCCCCAACTGTATGGAGGTGTACGTAAATGGAGAGATTGTTTCCGCCCGCGGCTTCCAGTATGAGCCCCTTTGTGTCCACTACATGCTCGAACTGCCTAATGGATGGTCATCTTTTTCATCATGTTCCTTGGAAGGGACGACGCACAGCAGTTACACAAACGACGATGGGGTGGCACATTTCTCTGCCGAGTTTTCTTCTTCCTTGTCTTTTTCCATGGACAGTCTAGGAGAAGAAGAAATTCCTAGCTGTCCCCTTCTTCTCATCATGGTCATGGCCTTAAGGGACAATGGGGCAATAAGGAACGAGGGTTATGGCTACGTCCCCCTTCCCTCCTCTCCAGGACCCCATAGTCTAAGGGTCAGGTTGTGGAAACCGGCAGCAAGGGACATTGTAGAGAGAATGCAAGATTTATTTCTAGACGCCACCCCGTCACTTGTAGATGTATCCGCTGCACATATCCCCAGGGGAAAGGTATTAGTAGCTTCGTTTTTTTTTGCAATTTAGATAACCATATTAATTTGAATTTAATCTTTATATAGACGTCTTTAAAACTTGGAAATCGATTGGGGCTGAAGACAGAGCCCAGCGGAGAAGTTTGTATTCGTTTGCACATAATCCATCACAGTGTCAATCCCTTCGGTCAGTCCCCCAAAGGGAAGTTGGAACTGTTGGAAAAAATGAGTTCTGCCACAATTCTCCGAAGTGTTGAAGCAGTGATTGCAGCATTTAATCGGGCAAGAAATAAAGCTGCTTTATTAAAATCTGCGGCTGCAGCATTTTCGCGAAGCTTGGAAAAGAACAAGAAATTTTAAAGTTTATTATTTAAAAAATAGTTCTTTATTATTTAATTTAAAAAAAAAACAATAATTAAAAATTGTAATTTTGTCTTGCAAGTTCTGGATTAAATTGTGAGTTGTATTTTTGACTGACTGGTTTTCTTATTTCGGCTTCTTTTTCCTCCATTTCTTTTGATTTTTGAGGAATTTCGTCACCTCGAAGTTTTGCCAAAAGTTGTTCTGTTCTTCTTCGTTCTTCTCTTTCCCTTTCTAATCGTTCTGCCCTCAGTTTTTCGAGCGATTTGCGTTTTCGTTCTTCCCCAGAATCTTCAGACTCTGAAGATTCCGAGCTTGAGGATGGACGAGATCGTTTTGATTTCTTGCTTTTCTTGTGTTTTGAATGTTTTTTGGATTTCTTTTTATGAGACTTTGATTTTTCTTTGGAATCTTTTTCTTTTGGTTTGCCTTTGCTTTTGTCTTTATCTTTGGCCGGAATTTTGAGGAATTTTCGAATGTCTTTGAGAGGATCTTGAAAGCTTTTGAATTTTGCGAGCTTGAGTTCTTCAGGAGTTAGTTTGCATTCCTGTAATAATATACGCATTAAATTAGCAATTATTAATCTAGTGGCAAACTATTAGTTTAATAGAAAAACTAACCCTCGTTTGCCCCTCAAGATAGCCACTATCTTCAAACTGTTTCAGTTTCTGAAACTCTTGTGACCCTGTGCTTTCTGGTCCGCCTCGCTGTATTTTTGCGTACCAGGGAGCGGCTTTGGTTGCTTCCAAAGAATCCTGGCCTAGATAAACCAAATAGCCAATTTTCTTCTCATAGTCTTCCTGTTCCTTTTTGTCTTCAGCGACGGCATCTGGATTGACTCCCCCTTGGCGCCGTCCATCATCAACATCCTGGAAAAAGTTGACATGGCCGTCAGTGGCCACTATGTCAGTGACGGGGGCTAAAGGAATTGATACATCGGCTGAAGATACGTTGGAGGTGGACACAGCGTCCGAAAGACGCGCACTGGCTCGCTGTCTCAATGCTGCCGTCCGCGCTTCTTGTGACTATCGAAAAAAGGCATTTTTGAGTTAAAAATTTAAAAAAAAAATTAAAAAAGCTTACGGCCAACGCAATTTTTCTCTGTCGCTCTTTTTCAGCTTCTGCGGCCTGCGCCTCATCTTTTCTAACTCGGGCAATGTTCTTCTTTGTCCGAACATGCCAACTGTTTTAAAAAGAACAATTTGAATTAGTCATTACTTGTATTTTCTTAATTTTTGGTTAAATTACCTTTTGTGAGGAAGAATATTCATTTCTCAAATAAATTATAAACTATTAATTATTTCATCAATTAAATATCAAAAATATTAAGAATTTAACAAATTGAGAATATTAATATTTTGAGAAAATCGAGAAAACATTGAATACAGCAGCAGCCGCAACTTCAAGTTCAAATTTTGAACTCGTCTCATGTGAAATTCTTCAAATTCTTTCTTCCGGTTTTTCTTTTTAAATTTCGACATCATGTCGAAAGTGTCGAAAGGTCTCCGGAGCGGGACGGACTGGGCCCTTGCTCTCATTCGAAACCTTCCACGAGTGTCAATTGGCAATCTCAAACAGGAGCCCAGACCTGTGGTAATTAAATAGCTCTTCTTTATAACTTTAAAACTAAAAGATAAAAAACGCTAAAATTTGAAACATTTTTGAACAGCACGTACGAGGACGAGGTCAGCATGGAGGTGGTCGTCACAAGGGACCTAACAAGGGCTCTTATCAACGCATGTCCTACCCACGACTCGGATTTGAAGGCGGACAAACCCCGTTTTACCTTAAATGCAGCGTTGAAGATTACTACAAAGGACATCAGTAAATGACACAAAAAAACTTTTTTGACAAACTAGTGCAAAAATAAAATATAATTTTTTACAGTCTTCGTCGACAGTACCCACCGATAAGCCTTGGGCAGCTGCAACTCCTCATTGACACAAATAGAATTGACCCATCCAAACCAATTGACCTCACCGCAATTTGCAACACCAAAATCTACACTTTTGACCCCGCAGAAAAGCATTTTGGATTTCACTTAACGGCCGACGGAATCGACAATTTCCAAGCCAAAGTTAATATCGAAGTCCAATGGACGACAGAGCCGGTAATTGCAGCAGTAGAAAAGGCGGGTGGTGTAATTAGTACTGCGTATTACGACAGGGATGCTCTATATGCGGCCAGAGATCCCATAGACTTTTTCCAAAAGGGTCTCCCCATTCCCAAACGAATGATTCCGCCAGAAGACGCCATTGAATATTATACCGATCCTAAATTCAGGTCCGTTGGGCTATATATATTCCTTGCTAAAATGGGTTCTTTTAAAATTCATTGTTTTATTTTTCAGGGGCTATTTAGCAGATCCCGACCGAATTGCAGAAGAGCGATTGGTTCTGTCGCAGAAATATGGTTACACACTTCCTGAAATCAAGGACGAGGCACTGATGCTGCTGCGGAAAGACCCGCGACAAGTTTTCTTCGGTTTAGAGCCCGGATGGTTTGTTAATTTGAGGGACAAGTGCATTCTAAAACCAAAGGATCAAGTGCTTAAACAATATTACGCCTCATGAATAATTTTATTATTATAAATGAAAATAGTCATGCACTAGTTAGTTTAATTATTGTATTTTTTAACAATGAATAAATTGTCATCTGAATTTCGCCAATGTTGTCGTCAAATTTTCTGGGGATAATTGGGAAGAAGCAGCGGTACTTTGTTCAGCGACCTTGAACTTTCATTCAGAAAGAAGTAAAAAGTAGCGTTTATTTTTTGGGAAATTTCCAATGCGTTTTCTTCTCCAACGTTTAGTTCTCACTTCTTTTCTTTCTGAAAGACAAATGTCGACTGCAGCCGCTGAATGTGGTAAGAAGAATTGGGACATAATTTAACTTAATACATATTAAATTTGGCTGTCGGAGGCGTAGGGAGGCTGAGCCAGGCCGACGCCATTGCCGTGGACGTTGAACTCTTTACGGACTACAAATTCTCCTTAGATCAGCTTATGGAGCTGGCTGGACTTAGCGTGGCGTCAGCCGTTTACCGGGCATACTACCATTCCCGTAAAGACAAAGCCGTGGTAGCAATTGCAGGTAGTTGATGTCACAAAATGACAATAGTGATTCAGTTAAGATCCTCATTAAATTTCAGGACCTGGGAATAATGGAGGTGATGCAATGGTAATTGTCATTTAAAAAGAAGTCAATCCAGTTTTAAAAAAAAAATATTTCTTCAGGTCGCAGTTCGACATTTGAAGCTTTTCGGGTTCAAAAATGTGACGCTGCTCAACGTTAGAGAGCCTTCAAAGACCCCATTCACAAGTCTCGTCCACCAAGCTTCAGAAATGGGAGTGACAGTGACTACTGACCCCTCTTCTTATTTAAAATCTCCACCCGATCTCATTGTCGACGGATTGTTTGGCTTCAGTTTCAAACCGCCCGTACGCCCAGACTCGGCTCCGTTTATGGGTATACTAAACATTGACATTCGCCATTGGATATTATCCAATGGATATTATCCATGACCTTTCTTTTCAGAATTGCTGAGCTCTGCCCCCACCGTGGCCTCTATTGATATCCCCAGTGGGTGGGATGTGGAAAAAGGTCCAAGTCCCTCCGCTCCCTTCATGCCAGACATGCTCGTGAGTCTTACGGCGCCCAAGGCTTGCGCCGAGTTCTTCAAAGGCCGATATCATTTCTTAGGAGGGCGCTTTGTGCCGCAAAAACTTTCAGAGAAATATGGACTTCATCTCCCTCCTTATCCTGGAATTGACCCTATTGTTCAACTGTGAAGACACTTAATAAGCTATTATTTATGCTGCTTCATTGTCTGTCATTTAAAAAAAAATAAAGGATGGCTGCATTGCAGATTGCATTAGTGGGTCAGGGGTGTGGTTTAGTGTACTTTGCATACAAGTTTATTGGTTTATAATCCGTCCGATTGCTCGGAATCCGAGACATCATTTTATTTGCTCGAGTGGGTGGGGCATTCGCTATTTAATTCTGTGTTTATACCAAAAGAATTCCTTCCGGGGATTTTTGGCAAAATGCCCGATCCCGGATGCCAATGATTTGCACTTCTAATTCGGGCATGCAAAACCTATTTTAGATCTCTTTAGTTGCACTCTTTCTCAGCTTCCGAGCACTTCATTCCTCTTTCTCTTGGTACGGACGGACAAAAAATATCAGATTTTTGCATATAATTACATCATTTGTCATTATATATAATTATATAGTAATTAGCATAGCTGTCAATCAGTGTTGTGAGTGAGAGTGGTTCATTATTTTAGTGCATGCGGAGACAGTGTTTTAAATAGTTGTTATTATTTTATGGCGTCATATTTTCTGTCACGCATGCGCAGACTTGTATGCATGCATGCCTACGCCAACTCATACTCACGTCACAAATTCAAAATTAGCTTATTACATTACTTATTAAATTACCTTGTTTACATTTCTTTATAATAATTTCACAGGTAGTCGGTTCTCGCGAACAACACAGCCGCCAAAATGGACGCAATTAAAAAGAAGATGCAGGCGATCAAGCAGGAGAAGGACGCCGCAATGGACAAAGCGGACAATATGGAACAGCTGGCCAAGGACGCCAACGCTCGCGCCGACCGCGCAGAGGAAGAAGTTGACAATTTGAAAAAGCGCATCTCACAAATCGAACAAGAATACACAGTCGCACAGGAGAATCTCGTCACCGTCAATGCAAATCTGGAAGCCAAGGAGAAGACACTCCAAGCCGTACGTAATTAAAGAAATAATTGTGTGACTTTATATTACGACCAATTACAACATTTTGTTGTAGACGGAAGCAGAAATGGCGGCACTTGGACGCAAAGTTCAGCAGATTGAAGAAACGTTCGAGCAGACGGAAGAAAAGCTGAAGCAAACTGAACTCAAACTTGAGACGACCGCACAGCTTCATGACGAATCCGAACGTATCAGAAAGACGCTGGAGCACAGGTCAATCTCTGACGAGGAGCGAATGAAGGCTCTCGAACTCCAACTTAAGGAAGCCACAAATCTTGCCGAGGAAGCTGATCGCAAATACGATGAAGTATTTAAAACTAGATAAATAAAGTTAATATAGTTTATTACTCAAGTCTTTAAAAAAAATACTTAGGTCGCAAGGAAACTGGCGATTGTTGAAACTGATGTTGAAATGGCAGAAGAGCGCGCCTCCTCAGGAGATGCCAAGATTGTTGAGTTGGAAGAAGAATTGAAGGTTGTCGGCAACAATCTCAAGTCCCTGGAAGTGTCCGAAGAAAAGGTAATGTGTGGTGGACATAAAGGGGTGTGGTTAATTGGGGAGGGAGGGGTTAAAAACCATTTAATTAATTAATTAATCGTGATTTACCTTTTTTTATTTAGTAGTATATTTTTTTTCGAAAAACAACATTTTTTTGATATTTTTATAAAAAGGCTCGTGAACGTGAAGAAGGATACAAAACTTCCATTAAGAACTTAACTGCCAAGTTGAAGCAGGTATTTAACTTGCGACGCCAAAAAAATGACGAAACAGACACAGACACAAACAAATTTTTGCCTAGCTGTTTTTTAGCCACAATGACACATTATTAAAAATACTAATCTATATTTAACAATTTATTGTTGGTAACAATGCAAGTTGAGCTAAGTTAATGGGTGGGGTCAGTGACCTTATTTGGGGGGTGGTTCTGCATCAATTTAATGCATGACGGAATGTTATGAAATAATAAAATTGGCTCCAGGCTAACCAACGCGAGATGGAATATAAAAAGCAAGTCAAGATGCTCAGCGCGAAACTCAAAGAGGTAAAATACTCATCCGTGGTGGTGGGTGTGGTCTTTTATATCTACTACTAATGAAACATAGATTTTAGATTTTAAATTGAATTGTTGTTATGCATGGCATGGCCTCAGCAGACACAGGAGACACAAAAGAGTGACACATTTGTAGTTATTAGACATCTCACCACAGTTTACCATCTTGCTTAAAACTAAAGCGGCTTTTTCAATTTTTATGAAAAAAGGCTGAGGCGCGCGCAGAATTTGCTGAGCGCACTGTGCAGAAGTTGCAGAAGGAAGTGGACAGGATCGAGGACGAGTTGACCAACGAACAGGAAAAGTACAAGAACATTACGGACGAGTTGGACACAACATTCTCGGAAATGACGGGATATTAATTAATTTGTTAATAATTATTATTGTTGTTAACTCTTCCGCCTTTAATACTCATGCCAAATACTCTGCAACTTTAAGCAATTAAAGTGGCAATTGGAACTCTGTAACTTATCCCAAATACTCAGAAACCAAATAAAATCAACCTATAATTAACAAACATTCATTTGTTTACATTTTGCAAATTATTATTTACTTATTTAAAAGCTCAAAACATGGCATTTATAAACTTGTATTCAGTCCGACAGCAGCTTGTATTGCATTACTTTGTCGGCATTCTCTCTCAGGGGGTGTGGTTGCTGGTAGAGGCCATTGACCCCTCCTTCACTACCCCTGTTTGTGACCCCTCCGAGTTTTATGTCCCCTACGCCCGCGTCCTTCAGTCCCGATCAGGTTCCGTTGCTTCCATTATCGATGCATAAAACGTATGCCAAAATAATAAGGAGGTTGAAAAAATGTTTTCAGGCCCTACCTTAAAATCCCTTCACAAAACGGGATTTCTAGATCTGCGAAGTCACTCGGGACTCCTCTGCATCAACGGACCGTACGTATGTTGAATGTTGACCTTGTTCACTTTATATTAAACTAATAATATATACGTACTTAAGTCAAGCATTTTGTTTTAAAATAAGAGCCCTTTTGTATCCTGAATTGGCGTCGGATGACTCTCTAGTCACAAATGAAGATCCACAGATTTATTCCCATGCTTGTTTTACATTTAATCGGCGTGATCCTTCAGCGTATTCATCCCCGCCCCCACTTTCTCCTATTTCCTCTACCACACCTGTTTATGGCCTCCGACTTTATGGCGTCTTTCTTCTTTCCGCTCCTGGAGATTATCGTGGCTCAGCCTTTACCTGGTTCCCGCGTCCAGAATACAATTATTTTCCTCGCGGTCCAACAGCCGTGGTCGGGGCATCATTTGTGGCGGTGGCGAATTGCGGTGGAGATTTTCAGACCGGGCCTTCATTCGACGCCTACTGTTTTAAAGTTGTGGGTAAACAAATAAGTGGGGAGTTAAGGGCGGAAGTTGGTGTTGGTTCCACACCCAAACTTTGTTGGCGCAATGAAGAGGACGAAGAAGGAGACTTTGACTCTGTTTTTCACTTGGGACTTCCCGTTCGGGATTATGGCACTTGGAGCGGTTGCGGAGTTTGTGAAGATGGGGCGGGAGTTACAAATCCCGTCATTGACCTCTCCCCGCCAAATCAAACATTCCCAGATTTCCGTACCGTTGATCTATCCCAACTTTTGAATGGGGCGGCAAGCCCAGGCAAAGTTTTTAAACCAAAGATCAAACAGGGTTCTATACCCTTTTACATTCAGCAAGGGACAGAAGGAACTGATGAAGCCACTGCGTCCCCTGAAGAAGCTAAAGTGGTCTCGGGCTTGTTGTTGGATTGTGAAGAAGTGCCTCCAGTATCCGATACATGCGCCGGAGCAAATAATGTTGGCTGCGAAATATTGAAACGAGTGCTGACAATTGACAAGTTGGAAGACGCTACGCCAACGACGCCGAATCCAGTTTCTTTTTGGCAATGGCGTCGTCCAGTGTTGAACCTCGTCACCAAGATTTATGCCAAGATTTGTCCACAAGTTTCAAAAAAGCTAGGACCAGCACTTGTTCAAGTGTTGGAGTATTTTGTGGGAGAGTTGGCACCAAAAGCAATAGACCCGTCGTTAACGACGCCGCCGAAACCAGAAAACGAATTGACGCCGGCTGAAGCTAAATGGGAACAGTTTAAAAGGGATGGAACAAGTTGGGCTACATTAATCCCTGATTTGGAAAAATGTTTGAACGCCTCGGTCAAAATGCCATTTTATAGAACAAAGGATTTAAAGAATGGGCGGAAGAAGAAAGAGTTGGAAGAAGCACTCAACGAGCTAGCAAAAGATCCAAAAAAAGCTAAAGAGAAAAGGGCAATGGTATGTCGGTAAACACTTCGACTATTTTTTTTAAATGAAAATGATGATAATAATTTTATTCAGATTGAAGAGGGACTTAAAGACATTCGAATTCGATTCCCCTACTTAATTTATCTTCCCGCTCCGATTTGGATGGCGGACAAAACGCAATTAGAAGTTCCAGGATTTGTCGAAGCCGCTGAAATTGACTATGATCTTGATTGGGGCATTGACACTCTTTGGAAACTGTTTTCAGCCGTCCTTGGCTACTGCAATAAGCACTACAGTCTACCAGGGGACAGCCCCACGTCCACCCACTCCCTCCTTATCAAACGGTTCACGGAGGACATCATGGACGTGGTAATGGAGCAGTGGAAGGGAGACAGGGACGACCCTGCAGTGGATCAGTTGGTCGTTGGCAACTTCCGCTCTGTTTATGAGACATTGTTTGGGGAGTTTATCCACGGCCCTGCCTCCCGCTACATCGATGTCTGCAACAATGGGGCTTATTGGTGGGCAGAAGTGCCCCATTTTAGACCCGTTAGACCCCTGACCCTCAAACAACAAGGCAACACATCAGTCAACAATTTCTATGTCGAAAAACCAACGTTCAAGTGAAATAAATATGTAAGAGCATGGGGTCAATTACCCTCACGATTTTCTATAATAATAAAATATTCTTATCATGCCTCCATTTGTTTTGGTTTGTTCTCTTACATTAAGCTTCTCCCTTTAGATTTCAAAAAAGCGACATGACGCATAGACAATTTAATTGTGTCTATTTCTGAGACGCATTATGATAATATGGCCATTATAGCCTTTGAATTAAAGTTTTTAATAATTTCTTGAATCAAGCATTTAATAAATAATTTATGTAATTGCTCTTTCCGTATTTGTCATTTTGTGGATAAAATAAATATATTTTCTGGGCTATGTTCTTCGACTTGGATCATCAGGTCTTTTATACATAGCGGCGGAAATATAGAAGTTTATTAGCGCTGGAATAAAAAAAAATGTATTAAGGTTACAACAACGCCATCTGGCGGGAATAGCTTACTGTTAACTCCCACAGGCACGCTTTGTGGTCTCACAGAGTAGCCAGTCAATTTTGCTGACACCCTCCGAAGCGTCGGTAACACTTTCAGTATCGGTTTTCTTAAAGCTGTCTCGTACATTGCGTAGCATTTTATTCCTTGGACAAATCTACAAACAACAAATGACTGATTACCATTCCAACTATAAATGAAGTAAAGATAGTGGCAAATTACTCATCGGAGGCAGGGACAAGTCGTGACAAAATTATGAGCATCCGGAACAACATGCACATTCCAAAACATGCGTCCATCACGTAAAAAGAAATCCCCAAAAAATCAAAATCGGGTTCTTTTAGCAGCTACGACATTTAAATTCATTATCATTTTGATCCAAACTTCTCTTTTAGTTTTTTTTACCTGAATCATTAAAAATACATCGGATACAAATTGGGCATAATTTGCAGCTTGTGCTCCACCCATCAATCTAAAATATTTTAAAATTGGCACTCAAATTGAACCGCATTTTTTCTTAAATTAATAAATTACTTTCCAATCCATCGATTATGTTCATTGATGCATATGATGATTTTCCTGTAGTCGGTGATTAGTCCCATGATGTCGTAGTGAGTGCCGTGGGCCAAAGCACCAGGGTCAAGATTTCTTCTCACAGGTTTTCGTCTGTAGACCCCACTAGCCACGCCCCCTCCGTCCCCCATTATCTGCCGACGATAAGCGGATTTTTTGGGACGTCGCCTCGTCTTTTTCTTTGCCTCCGTCTCGTCATCCTCTTCGTCCAGTTGGTGTTCGAGGACGGAATTGTACGACTCTTTTCTTGGCTGAGAAATGAAGCCTCGTTCATCTTCCCCTAATCGATTGCCCTGCTCAATTAATTTGTAAACAGACTTGGTCATTTCTTCCAACAAATGTTGATAAGACGTTGACATTGATTCTGCCACGACCTACAGTTTTGTATAAATTGAATAAAAATTGGGTCAAGGTTGGAAATATTCGGTCAAAGTTACCATTGTGCAGGCCTAAAATTAAAAAAAAAAAGCAGATTGATAAATTTTCAGGGCTAAATTATCCGATTAAAAATAAGTAATTTCGATATTGAGTTTCGAAAATTGAGAACGCTAAATTAATTTGCATACCTGATAAGCATATGCGTGGTACATGAACAGACACTCATGGATGCAGAAAAAGACCTGGTATGATAATTAAGGTCAATTACTAAATGGGCAAATGAATAATTTAGTATTTGTACCTGGAGCCACCAGGAATCCCAATTAATTGGAATCAGAGCGTATGTATTTAGAGGGTAGCTGGGTGTGACGAAAAACTGAATGGACAAGGCAAACGTCCCAGTGAAAACCACAAAACTATAGTAAAAGTTACAAACATAGCCATGCAATAAAATATTTGCATATTAAAGAGTCTCATTATAGACGAAGAAACTTATCGCAAACGCTTTTTACGTGCTGAAGGCCCATAAAAATGAAGTTTTAAATTAAACTTCCCCATTCATGGCATTTCCTTGATTTGCGATAAGCCCCTTAATTACGTCTACTTAATAATTTTGCTGACGGGTAATAGAAGGAGTTGATGAAGTCTGTCCTATGGATATTTTTAGCCACGTCCAATGGACGACCCAACTTCCGGAAAATGTCTTCCTGGAGCTCCCACTGTCGATAGAGGATCTCGTACATTGGGTACTTGGGGAACCTGAATTAATATGTAGCTTAAGGCTCCACAAAATGACGACAAATGCCAATAGTAAATGTACGTACCACATGATTTGTTCCTGAACCATGTGGGTCGTGCTGAGGTACCAGTCCCACATGGACATTTGGTCCAAGAAGCCCACTTTGATCCCCAGCCATCCGTTGTAACTCAGTAGAAGATAACTCACCTGTAATCAACTAATTATTTAGCTAGGGAAATTGGTCAACTAATGCTTCACCTTAATTGTTGTGTTAATCCACATGAACCAATAGAAAGTGAGTGCAGTGGGTTTGATTTTGACGATGTGATAGCGTCCTTCTGCGTCCCTTTTGTGGTAATACCTGCTGACAGCCCCCTGAAAATGCCGTATGTATACTTTAATGGATGCACAAGAAATAAAACAAAGGTTCAAATGTTTTAGAAATAATTATTAGTACTTGGCTCAAAGAGTACCACATCCGCCGTTGGTACTCTGTAAAGGATACGATTTGTGATCCTGGTCCATCCCCCTCAGGGATTGTGGACGAACGATGACGATGACTGTCTTTCCTTGGGACCATTTCTGCTTCAACTGACCAAGAACTTGCATAGTTCTTCAATTGGTTTGAATTGAAGATCATGCATAATTTGGCCCAATTAAAAGATAAGCCCAGGAGTCACGCGGTACGGAAGCAGTTAGGAAAAAAGCTCATTTTCTCAAATGACCAACTCATTAAATTAAAGCACTTTTCATGGATTGGGCTTCTCCCAATTAACCCCGCAGGAGAAAGCAACCAACGCAAAGTCTGCAACAAGTTATTATGCTACTATATCCATGTGCATTTGTTATGTAAAGAATAAAAAAGCTTGCTTATGGGGTTGCCTGTATGTCCGTCCGTTTTTTTTTAAATAAATATTCGAATGGCTTTTAATTTGAATTTTGATCCATTTGAAAACTGTTGACTAAACATTGAACACGGGAGCATTTAAAAACAGTTAAGATCTAAGGTATAACTAATTGGGGCACGCTGAGCCTGTTTCCAATACTTCCTTACGCCCTTTCGTTTACATCTGTACAGCAGGGAAAATGTGACACCATCATCATATAAATAGCTATAACAAAGTAGTTGAATAATTAATTATATAACTGCACTGCCTGACCTAAAGAGATTAATCATTAATGGGTTCAGTTAAATAGGGGGATATATGGAGGGGGTTCTGCCGCTGGTCG
>JAQIXN010001489.1:0-17947 GCA_034698145.1 Proisotoma minuta
AAACAATAAGGTTATCAATATTTATTTATTTTTATTATTTAGCTTAAAATGCAACCTGTGAAATATTGTTTTAAACCAGAAGTTGTCCAAATACTGCAATTGATATTTTCGGCTTTTTCTTCCTTTTCATTGGGAAGTACCATTTCCAAATCACTCATTTCTTGCAGACCTGAGGACAATTGGTCACTAAAATAGCGAAAAAAATGTAGCATACCTTTTTGAGCTTGTTTTGGATTGAAATGTCCCATAATAATTGCTCCATCCGTCCCTTGAACCACGGATTTTACGCTTTCAGTGATTTCTCCGTGATTAAAAGCACCCTGACTGTTTGAGAGGTTGGGAACGGATAATACATTCACTAGCACCCAATTTGTGTCGTGACACTGAACAAAAAAAACTATTTTATAAAACTACACAAGAACAAGCTAAAATTTGTTATATGTAAATATTACATGAATTTGAAAAACTCCATATTGCCATAAGCTTCCATTTTGTATTGGATTTTGTAGTTCACAACCCTTTGGCAGTTCGACGCTGTCCACTCGTAACGAGTCGTATAACACACCCAATTGGTAACTTTTCTATAATTTGTAACATAAGACATATATAATTTTGCAAGTGGGATGTTTTGTAGTTTAGAAACATACATCGTTGACTTCAATATGCGAAGGATGAATAACGTATCTCCAATTTCCTCTGTATCCCGTCCATTCGGAATTAAGTCGTAACGTGGGTTCATTAATCTCTTTACAAATCTACATTAGAAAATACATATTACAATTAGCTATTAAATTTGTCTCATTTGAAGATACCTTTTGCAAAACCACTTTATCACATATTTCTTGGACTGACAAAACTGAAAATCTGTTTTCTAATATTGTTCGCGTAATGACTTCCATTACTCCAGGGTTGTCAATTTTTTCGACAGTCATTGATTCAAGATTCCATGTTGCTACTCTGTATGCTGGACAGTTATTGTGATAATAACTAAAGAGCTTTTCGGGGTGTTGTCTTTTTGTTCTGAGCGATAATAACTCGTACATTACTTTCAATTCATCTTCTAATTGACATTCGGCTACTGGTTGAATCGTATTTGAATTGACGCTTAATAACCCACTAGACTTTCCTATTTAAAAAAAAAACATGTAAATACATGTAACTATAATAATGTAGTAAGTAAATACCTCTATGAATATGTCTTGGTGGTCTAATTGGTGTATTGCTTGAAATAGTTGAGCTTTTATCAGAATCCACTTCTTTAGTTGTCAAATAAACTTTAATAGCTGCCAATGCTCTCCTATGAATTCCAACTCTGCGCAAATCATCAACACATCTAAAAGGACCTTTTTTGTCCCTGTATTCGATAATGCGGGCTGCAGTTGCTTGATTCATCCCACTCCCAACTGTCATTAGGTCGAAGATGCTGGCCTGGTTAATGTTGACTAGTTTCAAAATTCTGGACATGTTTGATGCCGGTCTGTTCAGTTCTCCCATTGTGCTTGGGATACTTTCGCATGAAGGTGCTTTAGAAGAAGCCAAACTGCATTGGGAAAAGTAAAACACATAATGATAATAATATAATGAAAATAAAGGTTAGTGCATACCTCAGACCTCCTGGTCTTCTTCTAGAAATACAGATTTCGTTTCTAATCTGACTCAACTTGCTGGCTGCAAGTAAGTAGTTGATTATGTTCTTATCATAGTACCAAGTGATTTTAAATCATAAAGTACTTACCACCCATTCCAGAGACCAAAGCCAAATCCTCAATCTTACGAAAGCCTCCAATCAAGTCACGATGATTTACAATATTTTGTGCCAGTGCTCTATTGACGCCATGAAGAGTCATTAATTGCTCTTCGGTTGCGTTATTAACATTTAGAAGCTCTACCTGAAATCATTTTATAAAACTATAAGTTGAATCACTTTCCACATTTGAATGGTAATTGTCAAAAGATATGGTTGCTCACCCGCATGTGGCTGTCGTGCATATTGAAGGAGGCACTTATGGATGATTTCCGACTTTTCCATTTCTTTTTACGAAAAAGTTTACCGAGTGACGCAGTGGATCTTCGATAGTTTAAATATGATTTTGACTTTAATTTTGTGGTGGATGCATTTTGTTCCTCATCATCTCCTCTAGTAGAAATGTACTCTGGGTCCGGGTTAGACTCGATGAAAGAATTATTATTGACTGCTGATGATGTGCGTCTCATGTTGTTGTTGTTTGGAGGAGCTTTGTTAGCCGCTGAGGTGCTTGACCCTTGACCCATTGTGAAAGACGATGACTTCCTCTTCTTTGTCAGTCCACACTGTCTACACTTCCTCCAGAGGAGACGAGGTGGAAGAAGGCAGACACACACGTGTTCCGACAGTTTTGCTTATTGATTTTGAACAAATCCTACAAAGAAAAGGTGTAAATCATCCAATTAAGTAGGTCTCTCATCGACTTGGAAATGTGGCATCTTCAAAAGAAGATGCTTACAATTGTGGTACTATTATCTACTAGAAGTACTTATATATAGATAGATGGAACATTTCTAAACCATAAGATATTTGGGCTGTAGGCAATAAACCTAAAGCCCATTTGTTTATAAATACCGAATTTGAAAGAGGCAATTTCTCAACCACATCTGGCTGTCAGTTTGAGTACATTGGAATTTATGGAATGCAAAAAATATTGCTCCAATTATTGCATGTAAATTAAATATTCTCATTTTCGCTATAATTGTTCAAAGCAACAGGAATTTTTGCCAGTAAAAAGTGATACGTATACGTAAATTATCACAGACATTGTACAATATGCAGTTTATCAAGTTTTCCTTGACTTTATCACAGATATTGAGTAACAAAATTGAGCTTGCCTGAAATATACAACGACGATTAACAATAACTATCCAAGTTTCAATCAATGAGATTAATTACATCTGCATTTGCGATTCTGTTATTTTTTTGTTTCAAGTAAACTTAAAACTTTACCGAATAATTAAGACCTTGAGACTTTAGGCGACATTCAAACCGATTCAAATGCCATTGTGCGAGGAATGTTTTGTTGCAAAATAAAATTCCAACTGATGTAAATTATTATCTAACACAAAAACCCTATAGGTTTGGGGCTCTAGAATTTTTCTGGTTTAAACTTTGAAATTGATTGCAAACATTACTGACTGACTTGCTAAAGTTGCTTTAAAAAAATATTTTATTTTTATTCATGCATATGCAATGTAACTTTGATCTTTGGATGGCAATCAAAAATCACGGTTTACGTAATAGTCTAACGAGCTTTGGAGTATTTCTGGCTGATGTTTGGCTAGTCTTTATACAATTTATATCATAAATGCCGGATATTAAGTCTTTCAAATGTTCTGTTTAAAAGAGTTTTAAAATATAAAGTGCATGCATTTGTTAATGTCTGAGTTTATAAACTTGTGAAACATAGTCTTTTATAACGTTTAAATTGACACGTCCTAAAATGCAACAGTGTTAATTAAAATAGAATGCAGGTTTAAAGCATATTATGTAATCACATAGTAGTTGTCCATTCAAGGTCGTACTAACGAAAAACTGAATGTCAAACTTTTAAACATAATATCAATGAAGTGACATTAAATTTGTATATGTTTGGTTTGAAGATGAGAAACTCAAGACGAGTATAAGTGACTAGTCATTTTGGTGATGATCAAATCTATAAAAACTGCTTGCAAATCACAATTCATAATCATGAATGTGCACGGTGCACAACAAAAAACAATTTATTGCAGTTACGTTAACATTATTTGTTAGTATGCTAAATAGATACTTTTTGTGAAGGCGTAAGTACATACACGTCAGTGAAGTCAATATGCATAATATTTTTGAATGGATGTGAATGAGAAATGGATAATCCCCAAAGGTTGCAAAGTATTTTCAGAACATTATGATAATTTTGAGATCATAAAAAGTATAATGTACATAGGCCAGAATTGTTTTATTTTTATATTGCCACCAAATTGTTTATATTAACATTTATTAAAATAATCATAAAATATTCCGGACGTGACAAAACTAAGTGGGATATGTAATACAAAGTAATTCAGTCCATGAAAGACTAAATGTATTTTATGAGCTCTAGAAAACTTTTGGAACTGTGCTAAAAATGTTGAAGTAAAATCAACATTCGAGACTTTTGAAATGTCTAAAAATAACCAGTGATAATTATGTATATAAATTTCATAACGACGACGTTAATTAACAGTTAATGAGCAAATTATTTATTAACGAATTTTGTCATCCACTAACTGTCAAACATAAAGAATAGACTCAATAAGCGGACAGATAATTGAAAAGATCTATATCAGTGTCGAGCTAATCTTTGTGTCAGGTGCAAATTCAAGTGTTTTTATTCATAAAATTATGTCACAAGCCGAATTGAATTTGGACAGAAATGAAAAACAATATTTATTTAGGCTTGTCTCAAAAACAAAAGTAAGAAGAACATGTCTAAGTTGTAGCCAAAATACAATGTCACATTAATTGAATTGAATGTTTCTTGTTATAATTTCATTGCAAATGTTTGTACCTACAACTTATGAGTCAGTGCGTGCTCAATTTGTTTTGTTTCAAATCGAATGCCCCTTATTTGTTTTCCCTAAGTCGTTACCTAAATTTCATTCACCTTGACTAGTAAATTCATAATGCTGCAAAACTTTTATGACTTTTAATTAACACAAGCCTTTACTCCGATATGCATTTTTTTTGCAAAAAATGTAAGTTACAAAGTTCATATCTAGTATCTAGTACTTATAACTCTATGAAACAGGTAGATGAAAATTAGTGAAAAAGCAACATTTCTCTCATTTTTATCGCCAAATATATTATCAGTTTATCTTTACAGCACTGAATGAATCCATATATAAATAATGCTATACGTTAATAACAGTATGGACCGGATGTCACAAAAACTAACTCTATCTGAAAATTTGCACTCTGAATTATTAGACAATTTGTCACGGAGAAAATCAATATCTGATCTGACCTTAATTTCTGTACGTACTTCGTTGAGGGATGAATTCTATGGAAGGATGACCCAATTCACTAATGTGTTTCGGATGCAACTTATGCAAGCGTATAGAAAATATGTAAATTGCACTAACGCTGCAACTTAAATAGCTGAACTTAGTTGAACCTAAATTGATCCCAATCAGATAAAATAAATTTAGAGCGATCACATTAATTCTTTGTGTTAGACACCAACTCTTTTATCGTTAAAATCGATATTCCATACAGGGAAATAAACTTGGACAATGACATGTCATGAATGACTTACCCAAGCTACTACTACATACTTTACTTTGCGTGCTCAATGCTTTTACTGAGAAAACTTATATATTGGATCACCGAACAACACTAAAATCTTGTAATGCAAAAAATGCTGTATACGATATACTCAGGTTTAATTAATCACATTCACCTAATCCCACATTTGTTGGTGGTACCAACTTATCTTATCATGAGAACTAGGTTCACTTGCACTTGGCATGAAATTCACAAAGTACAAGTGCTGAGAGACCCGACTCACTTTACTTATTGCAAGCATTTCCCAAATTGGGAATTTGAGACACTTTTCACTCTATCAAGTTCTCCAATTATTATTGATGGTGCAATAAATTAAATCAAAACTAAGAAGGTTAAAGACACACGATGTTATTAATTCAACACTTTCGCAGTTGCACTTTGTACTGTAAAGCTTTCTGGATTAGTTGTATTACGCACAGCTCTTTACTTCTTGCAAGCAATGCAAACACAAAATTAGCTTACCTCAGAAAAAATGTGTTGAATCTCAAAAGATTCCGTTCAAAATTACGCTGCACTAATTACTGTATATATATGTATGTGTACTCGAGGACAAAAAGTATTCGGAAAATTTTATTTTTTCGATTTTATGTTCACGATGAGAAAAATAATAATGACGAATCCTCGTTAAAGTTTTCGTTTGTGTCAACAACAATGGTGTACTGAAACTTGGTTAATGGCTTTTGGTGCTGGTTAACAAGGATAATGAAATGAACAAGTGGACGAATGGATGGGCGATAATGTTATCAAATTTTAAAGCCACCAATATAACTGACAAACATTACAACGCTGCTTTGTGCCCAGAATAATAATTTAATGTAGTAGTTGACTCTTCTTTGGATAGTTTGGACTGAATGAGCACATTACATTAAACGCTAACTAACCAACCTCATGGAGAGAGAGGATAAATGAACAAGGAGTCTGAAGCTCAAGGGTAAAATCAATGCTGGCTTGACTGAATTGAACAACTATTAACAGCTTGGAAATGGAATAGATGATATAACTTTGTGTGTGAGAGAATGCAAATTTGCAAACGTGTCTGTGTTACTCGTTCGTCCCGCAAGCCTCTAACGTTTGGCAATGTTGAGCATTTTTTTGGGGAATGCACTGTATGATGTACTTTTGGCAGAGGTTTTTTTGGCAGCAGCTAATCATCATTGTATGATATCGTCAACCGAATCAAGATTGCTTACCTTATGTATCTCGTTGCCCGTTCCCGAAAAATATAATTCACCTGGTGTTCCTTTCCTTATACAATGCAATATGGAATGCTTTCTCGTTTATAAACACTGATCCAGGCAAGAAGAAAAAGAAATATTTTTATAAGCTTTATTGCGATTTCCTTTGTGGATGGTTATGTGCAAAGTTTATATATTACATACATTATTATTGCATGTTATGGATGTATCTGGTCAATTCTGAAAATGGCCCAATTTATGTGTAATTACCCCACATCATCACACCATAGCGTGTCTGATACTTTTCGAATGTTTTCGGGGAGTAGACAACAAACACATTAATATGATATTACACATTACATATCTATATGAAGCATTCATAAGGCTTTCGGATAATTTGCAAAACTTTTTTCAAGGCTTCATTACGTACATATTTCAACAGATATAAAATATTCTACAAATGAAGTGCTATTTATTGATTTTAATAATGTTTTGCAACTGTTGTTTGTTGGCAGTGTCACTTATCTTTATTTCGGCTTTTTTAAAACAATAATTATTATTGTTATTAACACAGAATTATTCCTGTAAACTTAAATATGAATGATTGAGATTGAGGTATACAATAAATCAAATAAACTATTTGAGTTGTTAAATGCTTGCTATTTACATGATAAAATTAACAGCAATAATTTAATGAACAATTTTTTTCTAAGATTGTCGAGACTATATTATGCTACTTTTTTGTTGAAAATTTTAATGAGGTAAAAATTAATACGTAAACGGAATTTCAATATTTTATACAATGTTCTATTTTTAATAAGTATATGTACCACACCCTTCGATCTTCTTCTTTTTAGCTTTTCTATTTAAACGAGATCGCTAATATAATTGGACAGATCCTTTTAAAAGAAAGTTAGGCCCGTACTTGAACTTCGTATAATGTATAGCACCATAAATTTGTGACACATAAGTAAATAGGTATAATATATATTTCGTCCTCAGTTCCAAGTAGTCATCTTGCGTTTGTCAAAATACTTTTATGATTAGCCTATGCAGGTGTTGAATTTGTAGCTTTGTTGACAGATCTGTTCCCCTGAGCAATTTCCCCAGCTTTCCATGAAATATACTTTAGGTAAGCGTCGAACCCATAAAACAGCATTGCCGAATATCCAAAGAACTATATTATCAAAACAACAACATATCAAATTATAAAATAACTTGCTTTCTAATAAAATGTTTATTATCTGATTACTTACTGAAGCAGCCGCAAATGGATTTTCAATATGTCCCATACTCGCAGTTGCTGTAATTATTAATATTTAGCATTAACTTTTTAATGATTGTTTCCTGCTTTCGAATCATTCTTTTACTTACCTGTGGCTGCTGTGAAGTAAAAGAATGTCCAAATACCACAGTAAACTAGTTCCTAATTAAAATTGTAAAGTATTGGCTTATGATCATATCAGATCATTCATTCTATTATAATTATCAAATTCAACAACTTACAATAAGCAGCCAAGGCATGAAGTGCAATTTTTCGACAAGATGAAACAAAAATAGGAGGAACAAAACTAATGTAATCAATAATCCTCCAAAGGCCACAAAACTGAACCAATTTGCATTATGCGAGTTTGACCGATGAGCCACAGAAATGCAGATAAATCCACAGAGATTCAGAACCTAGAAAAAAACGCACAATTTGAGCCAAGCTTTTGCTTTCTAATTATTATGTCCCATTTATTTGTCTGGATGAATACCATTTGAGCACATTTTAATGTTCCTGGTAACGTTCGGACATATGCAGGGTCAAATCTGACGTTTGTTTGAACTGACGTTGTGGTCGTGGTCGTAGTTGTTGTATGAGTCCCTGGAAATCTCGGCTCCGCGTCCATTTTTACGGAATACTATAAATAAACCGTATTAATAGCGTATATAAAACAATATATTTCAAGTACCTTTTTTTCTCCGGACACTTTGGATAATTTAGAAACTTTTCATCCGAAATGGAAGGAGGTGAGATAAAAAGGAGAACGGAAAGTGAATATCTTTAAAGTAGGTTGTGGATTTAGGTGAGTGGCTTATCCCAATCAGTTCTAAAAATGTCCCACAGCTAGAAACTGTTCGGGTTAACTAAAGTGCAAGAGTTGCCAAAATATATTTGCAAAATCCTTCTTTCTCTACACTTTGCCTATTATTTATATGGAATTGTTTTCAGCTGTATTGAAATACCTTTCTCGTGTGGGGAAAATATAGAAACGTTTTATGTTACATACTCCAATAATTATTCCGATTTCGATTTTTTGATGAATAATAATTGACTGCTTGACTTTATTAGGAGGATGAGATAATATTTGACTTTGACACATTTACTCCCTAAATAAATATCAGTGGGATTTGCTATCTGCATCCGTCTGCTTCCTCTCCCACAAACTTCCTTTCCCTTCACAAAACGACGCCTTCCAATATTTGCCATACGAACGACATCCATGCAACTCACGGCTCCTTTCCATAAGAAATTGACCAAAATTGCCAATTATTTTGATGCATAATTATGGAGAAGATTTAATATACTTTGTTTATCTCTGTAAAATGAGACGGGAAGGTGAGACAAAGAAAAATAAATAATTATTTCTGTTCTCTGTTTGTTTCTGTTTATTTGGTATTTTTGTTCAATCTGTTAAAAAAAATTTGAAAAAAATGGCGAATAAATTAGAGCGTTTGTTAATTATTGGTGGGTGTGACTTTTCCGTTTGCTGTTGGTTTCGAGGAGTCAATGGACTCGAGTTGGAATGTTTACATAATTTGCATATTTTGCATGATTTTCAAGTTCAGAGTGAGACCCTTCTCAAATTTAAACCTCAATCAAATTTAACTCTCTCTTTTGTGGAAAACACAATTAATTTTAACAATGAAGGAAGAAAACTCCGAATACGGGGACAATCCGGTCGGGTCATTCGCCAACGCCAACGCCAACAGCCATTTTCAGTACGGTTAATTATTAAAAATTATTGCTTATTCTTCTAAATAACCATTTATCTTAATTATTATTTTTTTATATTATCATAGTGGGCCAAATATTATGTCCCCTTTTATCAGATTTGAACATCAGCAGCCGATATTTAATTGTAACGAAGGCATCAACAGGTTTCAATATCATCGCAATAATTCCTTCAACACGTCGTATCATCGTCGTCGAGTGCATTATCAAAATAGAGTTTGGTATCCCAACAGAATGGATCAATTCCCGAATGTATTTGGAACTAGGAGGGCTTATCAAAATGAGGCGATGCACATTCCAGTTCACTTCCCTAATATTAATTCGCCCAGAAGACATTTTTCTCCAAGAAAAATGTTTTATAACAGGAATTTAAGCCCTATTCCAACTATGGTATTTGAAAACTGCACGGACATTGAAGAATATGTGCCAATGCCTATAAATAGGAATCGAAGGGGGTCTAGTGGATCTTTGAGCAGCAACAATGGACAAGATTACATGAGATACAGCCCTGAATCGGACTACGACAACGTCGACAACAACGACAGAGATGCTTCAAACATTACTCCTCCGCTGGCCCCACTAAACAATAATATTATTCTTGATGATAGTTCAAAAGACTGTGATTCTGCATATATTGCAGCTGTGATTCAAAGTAATGGACGAGCAGCGTTTGGAGTATTTTTTGGCAAAGATAACACACTGTATGCTTTTTCCTGATAGTTTATTAGAATAGTCAGAAAATGTAATTGAATAATTATTTATTTCATTTTTAGTAACTTTGGAGCATTGCTGCCAGAAAGTCATCCCCATCAATGTCTAAAAAGTGCTTTGATCTATGGTGGAACTGAATGTGTAAAATGCTTCAAACAAAATGGTATAATAATAGCATTATTAAAAAAAATTAAAACATGAAAATATTTATATGATAGTTGTGTATCTCAGGGTCAACATCAATAGTCATCAGAATGGAGTCAGATTATTTAGTCAAAAATGTTGCCCAGTGGTTGGAGAAGGCTTCAAATGAAGGATTCAGGAAGGATGATGCATCAAACTGGGACGAATTCAAGTATGCCGAAGAGATTGATAGCTTATGTCGCTCATTTCACGGGATGAGAATTAACTGGGTAAATTTTTAGCAGATGCTTTTAACTAGAAAAAAATATTATTATGATTATTTCTTTAATTGTTCCTTGATAGGTTCATCTTAGCTCACGATGTGAAGGGACTGAGAATGCAAAATCATTGGCAATCAATGCTATCCCATTAGAAAATTCAGATTCAAATGATTTGGATTGTTAAAAACAGTAATCAGCTTTCTTTGAGTCAATGAAGTGTTGTGATATTTTTATTGTTAATCTCGTTTTAAATATATTTTACAATTTTTCAATAATTGTATACAAACTGTTTTCAGAATCAAACACAAAATAAATATGCAACGTTATCACAAAGCTAATATCGTTAAAGCAGTGATAATAAATTATTTAATCTTCATCTTTGAATCTCTGGAATAACATCCATGTCGTCACGTGACCGAGGAATATACAAGCTTCCACATAAATGCTCCCATAAATCTTGAGGATATGGGTTGTTTGTTGTGTCCCATTCTCCAGTTTCCAGATCAAAACACTCGATTACACCTGAAACAAAGATTAAAGGAAAGTTAAAACCTAGAAGTAATTGAAAAAATTATACCTGTCGTCCTATCAAAAGTAGCATCGCTATGAAATCCACCAATTATGTGAATTTTTTGCTCAACCAAAGTGATTCCAGCGTGATATCTTGGAGTTAAAACTTCAGTAGTTGTAGACCATCGTTCTGTCAATATATCATACTCGTCGATTGTAGACACCAAAAATCTGTTGCCCGTTGGCTCATCTTCACACCATCCTCCACAAACATACAATTTGTCCTTATAAACTACCATGCTGTGATCTGCTCTTGGAGTCAAAAGAGGTGGTTTTGTTGTCCATTCGTTTGTGGTAGTATTGTAACAAAGTAAAGCACTTGAACAAACATCATGTTCCAATCCTCCAGAAATGAACAACAAATTGTTCCACGCGCTGCCTGCATGCTGAGTTCGGCCACATGATAAAGGCGCAATTTGTGTCCATGTGTCTAATTCAGGATTATAGCTCTCGCATGAACAACTCTCTACGGTACCCGCATTGTTATCAATATTATTGTCATCCACGTTTTCGCTTGCTCCTCCAATCGCATACAATTTGTCTTGAACAACATTTAAAGTGAATCGGCATCTTTCAGTCAAAAGTGGTGCCATTGTACTCCATTTATTAGAGCTAGGATTGTACGAAAAACCAAACGGATGAATATTTTCTTGAAGGCATTGGTTGAAGCATCCACCCACAACATAAAGTTCATTGTTGAGAACAGCCATTCCAAAATTACATTGCTCAACATGAGGTATACTCGTTAATCGTTTCCAGTGTCCAATGCTTGGAAGAAAATAAGTAATCTCGTTCGTGACTCCAGAGATTCCAAACCCTCCAACTTTTACAATCGCCAATTCCATTCCCTAATAATTATTTTTTATTATTATATTAATACTGTTATTATTTTTAAGTGTCATATTTTCAAATATGCAATACATACTCTTGAGTTGACTAGGCTGGCCATTGGCTTCTTGTGTTCTATAAATGCTGCTTCTTCCATAAGGATTTGTGACACAATTATTTTGTACACCGCAGGTGATTGAGCACAAACGCAATGAAGAATTGTATAGTTCCACATTTGATTCAGTGTCTCTGGATTTATCTCCTGTAAATAAAGTATTGTAATCCATGATAAAAATTACAATTTTCATAAATCTTATTGAAAATATTATAGCTCACATCAAAATGAATATTGCTTAAAAGTGTGGTTGCATTTTGTATACGACTAGTATCAAATTCTATCCACTGCAAGACAATTTGCAAGACTTCTGCTTCATTACAGTCAACACAGTGATCACAGCTTAAAAGATACTCAAGTTGTGCAACAGATAATCTTTGAAAATCTGTTGTTTGTGAGAATTTCATCAAGTGGCCACAAATAAATCTGTACACCCGTTTCCTTAATTGATGTAATGAGTAGGTTTCGGCTAATGTAACAATGTCTACACAATTTTCCAGATCTAGTTGAGCCTAAAATTTAAAGACGGCATATAATATATTTTCATCCGTATTGTGGCAACTCGACTCTTTTTTTAAAAAAAAAAACGTACTTGTAAGAAGTTAGAACAAGCCTCGACGACAGTCACAACTTGCACATGGTTTGCAGTTGACAAAATATCTTGAATGTTGGCTAAATTAAGAGAGAGTCTTGAGGTGTAAGCATATTCCAAAATTATACTAATTCCTCGGGCAGATACTCCTTCCAAATTAATCTCTTTTAGTTGACTTTCCTTGACTTCAGAAGTGAACCTGTATAATTATATACGATTTATTTTATAAAAGATCAACTACAACCGAATTCAACGTTCAAACTCTTTCAATTCTTTCATTTACATTGCTCTAAAATAATCTGAGATTGATGCCAGTACCACTCGGTGTGCCTAAAAAAATAATTCAATAAAATTCCATGTATTTAAAAAAAATATTTAAAAACAAACCTCAAATGTCTGGCCATCAACAATTAGAGAGACATCAACTAGAAGGTTTCTGTTCCTTAAATTGTTGAGACCACATAATAAAGTTCCACCATGCGAATCGAACTGAATGTCCTGGCAAATCTTGCTCCCTTCGTCCATTTGTCCAACAGAAAATGGATCCATAATAATTAGCAACAAATGTCAAGACTTTGGGAGAACTATAACTAGATTCACTTGGTCAGGTTCAGAACAATCATCGTTCTAAGTGAGAAACTGTAAAACAAAACAAAAATATCAAAACCGTATCAATATCTGGCGAGTAAGTAACCTACTTTGTCCTAACAAAAAGCTCGTTTTCCTCTGAAATAATTTATGACCACTAAAGACATGTATTGCGTAACTCTAACGAAGCTCCCTTTCAAATTCTTTAAAAGATCAGCTAAATTAGGATGAAGGAGCGCAGCCATTAATTTACAACAAGAGATGAGGAACTGTTACATTGTTGTGAATTGCAATCTGGTTTTGCACAGGTGGGAAAGGGTTTCATTGTTCTATAGCCCTCGGCATCTGCTCAGCCAAGTCATTGCATTGTTACAATTCACAACAATCTACTGCACAAGAAATGGTGTTTTTTTTAAATATTCAAAAAGAAGGAAGAGCTAATGTTTATTATGGGAACTAGAACAGACATAATTTCCTGTGTAATTCCAGTCATTAATAATTATGCCAATTCATGTCTTTTGGTTTGTTTGTAGTGTCTTTCAATAATCATCAGCTGATGAAATGCCAAGTGTTATCAAATGCTTGAAAATTGTTACTTACCAATCCTTGGGGTCTGTTGCCCTTGATAATCTGAGTGGGGGGAGATTTGTGGGGGGTTTTAAATGTCCCTTTTTCTTTTATTGCAAAAAAATTAGGCCAGGAGCAAAACAAAAACAGAAAATGGGCAAAAAATTCCACCTGACTCAAATATCGGGATGAGGAGCGGGCTGAGCATTTCAAATCAACCTCATGTACTTTTAATTGGAAATCAACAATCTGAAAATTAACTGGGATAAAGTAATTCAAAATCCAAATATTAGGGTCCCTTGGCCCTCTCAGACTTAATTGATATTTCCAATTGGTTTGATTTTATTTGTTTGAGGTAAGTTACTTGTATTTTACCAGAATAATTTCTGAGAACCATTTATGGCTTTGTTTAGGTCACAAAGTCGCCATGCGTTTGACAGCTATTCTTCGGATGCCTATTTTTGTGCGAAGGGTGAGAGATGCGTCTTGGGGTCGTTGGAGGAAAACTTCGATAACCGATCTTGGAACAGAAAAAGAACTAAATAAACAAGGAATTCAGGTCCAAGACGCCAATGAATTTGTACGGGAAATGGACAAAGACATTTATCCACCAGACTGGAGGACATTGTAACGTTTTTATTAATTCCTTTACTCATTTTTGACTAATTTTGACTTGATCATTTAATCCATTTATAATGTTATTTTCTTTAGGCCGGACTTTAAACCACAGTTTCCTCAACCCCCTTCCAACGACCGGAGTCATCCAGATTGGCATGACACGCCGATGATTACGTTTGACTCGGAAAGCTTCATGATGGAAGGCGTTGATCAGGCTCAAGTGTTCACTAAAAGCATTCAAATAAAAAAAGGATTGCCAGATGATCTCCTAGAGCGATGTCACTTTGATAAATTGAAAGATCCCAACGCTGCTGGAGAACAGTTTGTTCAAAAATAGCCATGTTATTGAGCCAATAATAATGAATTTTTGTTTGTCTATGCAGAATTATAAAGCAAGCTTTTTTGTGGGATGCATACTTGGAGAAATTGCCTAATTTGAAAGATCATGATTTTCCTACAAGAAAATTTCGAAGACAATTTGGAATTCCTGCAAAACGATCAAAGTCAGTATTCAATATTGAATTTCTGAAAATAAACTAAAAAAATTGTTTAATCTTGCAGTGAGATCCTTGTAACCAACTTTGTCCGGTTCATTGAACAAGACAATCCTAAAGCAGCAATTTCCAGAATGATATCAAATGATAAGGAATTTGCAGTAAACGTAGCGAGACATAACTTTCCTGTCCAAATAAAACTTTCCCCAATGCTAAATATCATGTCCAAAACTCCATTGAAGCATTTAGTTGAACCCAGCCAACTCCAAGAGATATCAAATATGAATCTTCCTAATATCCATCCATTTTTGTCAACTACAAATTTTCAAAACGTCAACATTTATAAAGAAGAGGATTTCATGGGTTAGATTGATATATAATTAATATATCCAATTCACTGTTTGAAATTATTAGGTGTGAAACCTACAACTAAATTTCCACATATTCATACTGCTGTTTTTTCTCATCACATCCCTGGATCCTTTACACACGCTCATCCAAGATGGAATGATAATAGATTTTCCGGAACAACAGTGATGTATGCATTTGCTACAGCTGCAATAATGGCCCACAGGGCTTATGGGGTTAGTCTAACAGTACCAATAATTACCAAAATTGAAATTAATGTTGAAACATTTGTTTTTAAACTAGAACACTCCTGGATTATTACCGAAGCCAGTCACTAGTCAAGTTGTTCATGTAACAGGAAAAGAATTTCAGTTTGCTGTGTTTCAACTCAATACTTTGGACTTGGATGACAAAAGCGATTCAAAAACGAAAAACATTTTATGGCTAACTGACAAAATTCCTTTATTCAGTCACGTTGAAAACAAATTAGGGACTGAAATTTTTGAAGGTTACAATCCAGAACCATTTAAAATTTTGAAGGGTATGTATTCTTCACCCACAGAATAATTTGACCTTTAGGTTTAGCTTTTATACATTCACATATTATAAGTATCTGTGCCTTCTGTAGTCAATTAGAATATTAAATTGTTGAAAAGTTTACGGTAACGTCGTTTTGATTGTTATTATTATCGTCGGTTTCCTTATTTTGCTTATTGTTAGCATTTTTTTCAAGTCCCTCGTTTTTTTCCTCTTTGAAAACAACAGCAGGAGCTGGATAATGGACAAACAAAATGTTTATTTCTATTTTATATGTCTTTTGGATTTTTTTCTTACGCTGTCGAGGATAGTCTGCAGTTTTCGGAACAGACAAAGGATCAAAGTAGTTGGAGATTCCTGCTCCAGACCATAAACCCTAGAATATAAAATTATTTTCAAAAATGAGAAATATATAGGAAATTGTTAAATTAGTTGTACCCTATGAACTCTGTCACAAGAACGGCATGATAGTATTGGGGGAAGAATAATTGCTCCAATGAACCCAGTCAATGAGCAACAAAGAGTTATGTTTGTGTACCATGCTCTCGAATCAGAAAGTGCAGACATTGCACTAAAAATTAGGAGAACCGTCCAAAATACTGGGATCGTAGCCACCATCCAATAAAACCAACTTTTGTTTTTATACCCCACACAGCCCCCAAAAACAGGGCAGTGGTGATCCCAGTTTTCTAAATCGTTAATCAAATTATGTTGTATCAAAAGTTTTGATTCAAAATTATCCTCAACTTTCAATTTGATGCCACTTACGAATACAACAATCGCATATGGAACAATGTCCAGTTTTTGGTGGTCTATAATTATTACATCTGTGACAATACGTATGAATATATTGAGTTGGAGGCGTCCCTTTTCCTTGCACGATTTTATTCCGAAATTCTGCTGGGTTCTGCTGTACTATTTTTAAAAAAGACAAAATACTTAATGCATGTCAATTCAATAATAATGACTTTATTACTATTCTTGTAATTCTGGAATGCTTCGTCGAAAGAGGGTCTGGGGACAACTCCAGGATCACACAAAGTTGTTTTCCATGAGGCCAAGAGACACATGAAGCCCACGGCTAAGACAATTACCAATTGCCACATTTCAAACTTTTCATACCTAATTAACAGCATATATAATAATATAATAACAAAATTTTACGACTGGATAATGTTTGATTGTAAATCAATAATTAAAAATAAAGACTTACTCGAAAATGAAT
This sequence comes from Proisotoma minuta, assembly GCA_034698145.1. NCBI lineage: Eukaryota > Metazoa > Arthropoda > Collembola > Entomobryomorpha > Isotomidae > Proisotoma > Proisotoma minuta. The sequence continues at coordinate 17,103 of JAQIXN010001489.1, forward strand.
ATGCCCAAGCCAATTAGTGTATAAAATTCTAACAAAATCCACCAAGGTCGCAAAGGATGAACAAAAAGTAGCCCACGCCAACTTCGCTTGAAATTTCCGTAGATTTTCCACTCAGATTTGGAATAAGGAAACGCCTGCATTTTCAACGTCAAACGTACAATATACAATATACAAAATAGACAAAACCAGCACTACTAAAAAATCAGCATTTTATTTCCAAAATATGTTTTCTTCTTCCGGGGGCATAATAGTTTTGGTTGTTATGTTTATTATTATTTTATCGATCAACTGATGTCCGTTAACCTAGCAGCGCGCCATGATGAGCATCGCGCACAAAATTAAGCCCCCTTCACAACGTTATTACTTTTACTCCACTAAAATTGCTGAGACGTATTTAAGAGATTATCTACTACTATAAAGTATAAAGTAAGGTAGCATAGTTACAAAAATTAAACTATCATAATTACAAAAACTTGCTTTCTCCGATTACTCAAATTTCTTCTAAAACAAATATTTTATGACTGCTTCTGATTTAGTTTTAAATTGGAAGAAATTCGTGAATATTATTGATTAAAATAAAACCATAGGCATATTTGGCGAGAAAGACCGTGAAATATACAGATTTGGAAAATATTGCTTTTTCAGATTTTCTAAATTTTTTCCAACAAGATATTTTTTGTGACTACGGCTAGTTCTGGTTTTTAATAGTAGAGCTTGATTAGTACTATTGATTGGAACAAAAACCATAAACATATTTGGCGAGAAAGGCCGTGAAATATACAGATTTGGAAAATATTGCTTTTTCAGATTTTCTAAATTTTTTCCAACAAGATATTTTTTGTGAC
>JAQIXN010001490.1:0-17935 GCA_034698145.1 Proisotoma minuta
TAGGACACGTGTGCAAAATTTGGAGACGATCGGTCAAGCCGTTTGGGCCCTATCGTGTCACAGACAGACAGACAGACGGACAGACATACATACTGGTTACATAAGCCCTGGGTCGGGCTAAAAAACTCACGTTTTAAAGTACTGGCTCTTTTGTGCCCTTCTTTTTTGACAACATCCGCCGTAGTTTCTGCCAGGTCGAGGTCAGGGGCCAGAGACCTTCTTGGAATTTGGTCCCAAGCCAGCCCTTGGCGTCTTGCGACCGGAGTTTCACTTTTCATATAAAGTTATTTCAAATTTTTTTAATGGGCAAAACAATGCTTAACTTACCTAATTTTCCGGTGTTTCATCTCTTTATGGTTAACACATTGTTCCTTCTTTTCGAAAAATACATTGCAGATATTGCACTGATAAACTACCAAATATTTTGAGCTTTTTGCCTTTTCCATTTTTGGGTTGGCTAATTAATTATTGTACAATTTAAATTTAAGTTTAAAATAGTACAATGATGTTTGTACGATGAGAGAGACTGCATGGGAACGAAAGGACAGGAATGAACTTGTTTGCTAGCGTCTTTTTGCGGTCCCTTCTTTTATATGAAACTAACCCTTGCTTTTTATATACATACGTATTCTGTACAAGGTGCTCATAAAATGATTAATTATTACATGCGTTATTTTAAAATTACGATTTCTCCATAATTTATTATATCAATAAAAATAAAATTTTATCATAATAATAATTACATTCTCATAATCCATTTAAACCGAGTAAAACTCATCATTTTTTTATTTAAAATTTCAGGTTCTTCCTAAAATTCTTCCTAAAATGTAATCAAAACTGTCTGAAGAACGCCGGAAATCCAAGAGACATGAGAAGATTCCAGGTAATTAATTCTAATTCTAATTCATTACATGTATAAAATAAAGTTAATCTACTTGTTTGGAAATTGAGGGCGACAGCCCAAACTAATTCGGGATGAAGAGCTTAATAAAATAATGTCAACCCTCCGCATACATTTACATATTCAAAGCTAAAAATGTTTTCATTCATTTCTCGTGGGAAAAAGTGATGATGGCAAAGTTAAAATTTGTCATGAGATGAAGACTTCTTTCTTTCCAACTTGACTGCCAAGTGTGAATTTCATTAGACCGGATAATGAAAATCAAAACAGGAATTTAAGGGCTCAAGTGTCCCTACTTTTGTCACAATGTTTTCATTAACAACTTCACACTTCCTACTCAAATGTCTTCATACATATCAGCTATGTTTCTTTTTCAAGCCAATGAAAATAAAACTGAAAAATGGATTGTTGACTTACGTTCGGCTGACTTACGAGGTTGGAAATTAGCCCTAATTTGGCCAACCAGATAAACATACTTATGGGAAACATGTGTAGGATACAGGGCGTAGAAAATAAACTTGTTTAAACAAACGGCTGTAGTAAAGTAGCAAACATTCACTTTGTCAGTTAAAATGTATATGCGCTTGTTTATGTTTTTAAAGACCCCCAATTTTTTCAAAATTTTTCATAGACTCCAAGCTTATGTATTTCCATAATTCATATTTGCACATAATATTTTTCTGACAGACAGACATGCAGTTTATTGGCATAGAAGTTGGAAGGCTTCTTCCTGTTGCACTTGGTGCATAGGATTGAAGGGCAAGGTTGTGGCTGAGAGTGTTTTGGGAAATGAAGATATTCCTCTGGGAACTAATTCCCAAAGGCATGCTACTTGCTCTTCTATGAAAGTTCCTTATTTGGGCCAAACTCCGCACGTCAACTTACAATCCAAACAAACTTAAGAAACCAAAACAAACCGGAAGGAAAGGGAAAATATCATTTTTATTCTACATAAATAGATAAATACAAGAGATGAATGGTTATGTTTGAGGTTGCGTTTAACCCTGTAATAGGAAGTAGATTTTAAAAAACAATGGCTTCTAAATCAAGAATAATATTCGTTTATTCAAAATTAGGTTAAAATTACAACAAACTATTTAATCCCAAAGGAGAGAAGAGCGTCATCTTAAATATTTAAGAAAAAACATGCGTTGTATATTATATATATTGGAACTCAAGCGAAACCCAAATCTGAAAATATTTCAAGGAGTCAAATTTTTGAAATATAGTTCATGGCTTCAAAACGTAGCATTTTATTCCAGCGAGTCTTAATTTAAAACAAAACTTTTATCTAACTGCAAAGTCTAATCAACTCCATTAGCTTTCAATTCACCATTAAAACTCTCCTACTTTCAAATTGAAAGTTTCAATTCCTCCTAGAAAAACCTATTTTACAAATGACAGTCAAAAAATTGCAAATTTTCTACCCAGTTCCAACTGTTATGTTCAATTCTATCAAAAATCTTCCCCATCCCTTCGTATTAATTTATTCAATGTGCATTGGTCCACATGAAATAACTAATCCCTGGCAGCCAATATGGAATAAAATTTTTACCAAAATAATCCTCCCCTTGTAGCTTATGATAATATTAATATAAAAATCATTCAATTAATTTCCGGGGGCTTAGTTGGCAACAATAAGCCAAGTCCTCTGCGGGGGGCCACTCGACAGTCAACATATGAGCCCAAAATAAAATAATTTGTACTACAACAGTAATCAATTAGAGTAAAAAAGAAAACTAATTTACCAGCCTCGTGGCTCGGATTAACTTTATTCCTTCTGCATGTAAAAAACACAGGGTGGTCTAATTTTACCCGTTCTGTTGTTATTTTAGGTAATAATCTCAACCCAAGTGAGTGTGGAGGGAGCGTTACTTGCCATCTCCGATAATATGTTTGTCCACAACAATTCCAAACATGGACGGAGGGCCAAGAGGCTCGATCCTTCCGAAGGTAAACATTTTTAATTGCTAATTTAAGGATAAATTGTGTTAGCCTTAGACGCCTTTGCCAATTTCTTTCATACAAGAAAACATGTAACCGAATTTAAAAAAAATTCAAGCTCGACGTTATTCCAAAAAATTGTTCTTCATAAAGTAAACAGATAATGGGTTTAATTGCCAATTATAACGTCAATTTAACTGTGTAAAAATAAGACTCCCTCATAATTTCTAAATCTATCCTGTTATAAAGATCCCAGTATTTTGAAATTATTCTAACCGGTGTCAAACTACAGCAAAATATGTTGAATCAAAATCAAAACTCGCTTTATTCTATTTTCCCAGCTTTCATTTCACATTTACTAATAAAAAACTTGCCCTTTTGCAAAAATAAAGCATTTTAGCATACATTAGTCTGTTAGATGAGGCAGTTCCAACAAAGCAAAATAGCATATTATTATTCCGCTTTTTGGTTATAACTTTTTAAACATTGGCATACAAAATTATGGATCCTCCTCAACATGTTTAACAAAGTAAATAAAGCCAGTCTCAAGTTTGAAAAAATTGAAAAGTTTAGGTTTAGGTGAAAGTGGAGAAAGTTGTTAAGAATCCCGGAGCGCTTGTTTTCTCGGATGAAGTGATAGGGCAATTAGGATGTCATTTTACCACACTCCACTACAAACTACACCAACTCCACAAAAAACTTTCTCTTTAAAAATAGAAAGTTGAAAGTCGAGTCTGTTTTTGTGCAAATCTAAAAAAAAGTTTACATATTGCTCTCTGATTTTTGGACCTACATATGTATGCTCAATTCGGTCTTTTGGCAGATGCTACTGAATTTATTTTGTAAAAAAAAGAGAAAGTTGGCATTTGGCATTTCTCCATAATCCCTGATTTTTACTGGACATATGCTCAAGTCTAGGCACAAAAAATAGAGATGAGTTATATAAAATTGTCAATGTCAAACCATGTACAGTCAACTATTTTCTTTTCTACAACTTAATTCATTTGATTTTGTTTAAATGTTTATGCATAAAAAGATCAGGCAGAGAACAGCTTCATTCATTTAAAAAATCAGTTCATTTCGAACTGTCTTTTTGAATAATGTTCCCAGGCCTTCACTAATTTGTTCCATGCATTTTCTCCCAAAGTAAGCCAGAAAGTGTCAACTTTTTTCCATATGTAACATTGGCACACTTAAGCCATTTAGATTTCTGCCGGACACACGTCCAAACTTTAGTCCTTCACTTCTGTTGTGTAAAAAGTGTGGAGATGTTTGACTATTTCCCGAGCGGCCATTGCGTGAATTCCCCGAAGAAGGCGAGGCCTCTCGGGAATTCCAGCACATCGATTTGTCTCCCCTCCAAACCAACCAAAGTCACTCCCATAAATATCGTCCCCTAACTAGAGAAAAAGAAATTCTAATACTGCATGGCTAGAAAAAGAATGATTCATTCAGAAAGCAAAAATCTAAAATCTAAAAATTTTAAAGATAGGAGTAAATCAGGGAGAAAAGGAGAAGCGAGTGATGCAATTAAATTAAGAGAAAGGAGCTCCCGAGGGAGGGCTCAAGAAGTTGTTGTCATTTGTACGCTAGAAAGATACAGTGTGGTCGGAAACTAATTAGACGCAGAATGCCGGTGGTTTGGTTTGTAATTTACAGGGTGGCCAATTAGGAATTTGCATGCAATGCTTATCACAAATTAGGGACAGGTGTCAAAATATATATGTACAGGGTGCTGAAAAATTGGAATACTGTTGTTCAAAATTGACTTCAAGATGAGCAGGTTATTTTTTCTGTTAGAATAAAATGCATTATGCATTTGGTATATATGATGCATAATTTTGTGTGTACAGGGTGTGTAAAATTTACCCAAGATGTAGCACTTTCTTTTTCAAATTGCATCTAAATTACACTAAATTTCAAAATGTATTCAATTCCATTAAATTTAAAGCTGTTCTGTGCAGGGTGCTGAAAATGAAAAATTCCTTGCATTTAGGTAAAAACTTCTAAAAACCACACAACACTCCCCATCCAATTCTCCACCCCGCACATCCGCCTATACATACCTAATACATAGTAGATTTTATTTTAGTCAGTTTAGTTCATTTGGTTGCATAGTCATCTCCCCTCTTGCATTGCATAACATTACATTACATCTCTTCTTCCTTTGTGATCTTTTCCTGACAAGTTCCCGGATTCCCCGAATCCACTTCAACTTCAGACTTCAGCCCCAAATCCTCTCTGATTTTACAAGGAACAAGGAAGATGAGAGCACACTCAACAATATTTTACTTTACCCCATGCAATGAATAAAATAAAGAGATCACAACTCCAAACTGCAGCCGGCGTTCTACTTACGGATGCAACGCTCCCTCAAGGGAATAGCCAACGCAGCTTTTGCTCCACTTTCATCCACAATATGCGAAATTGCGTTCTAATTTCATTTTCGGTGAGAATTGAAAGGTCAAGACCAAGACGAATATGGGGATAGTGGTCGGGTTATTAGATTTGTACTGGAAAAAATATATATATCCACTCTGGTAATAGGTCGAAGTCTGTCTGTCAAATTGAAGATTTGAACGTCAGAAATATTTTGCCAAAATATTTGGTAGGAGAAATAATGCAGATGAGCTTGGTTCTTAATTGGAATTAACAGAATGGATTACAAGCAGAAATCAGGATGAAAATGAGAGTTTGTAATCGAGATGTACTTAGTTTATAAAGAGCAAGGAAGGTTAAATTGAGCATTGTTTTGTATGAGATCTTTAAAATGTTTATTTTTCAATTTTCCCAATTTGAATATATGTAGAGATCCATCGTCAAAAAAGCTGACGAAACTTATCCTAATGACGAAATTCCATTTGTGCAAGCTTCCACGACATCATTACATCCATTTGTTTGCACTTTATCCCAAGTTGATTTTGGTTGCGTGTCCTAAACTTTCTCCACTTTCTCCTCTAACAATCTAACAACATTAAAGATGAATGAAACGCTTGCTCTCCCCTTCAGAAAGACGAATAATAAGCCGCAGATTATTTTTATATTCCAGGTTACCCCGTCCCTGCGGCGACGCCTTGTATAAAAGCCATTTCGCCATCCGAGGGTTGGACGTCCGGCGGCGCCACAGTTATCATCATAGGGGACAACTTTTTCGACGGCCTTCAGGTCGTGTTTGGCTCCATGTTGGTCTGGTCAGAGCTCATCACATCTCACGCCATCCGTGTTCAGACGCCGCCGCGACATATTCCTGGCGTTGTCGAAGTCACGCTGTCCTATAAATCAAAACAGTTTTGTAAAGGGGCGCCTGGAAGATTTGTTTATGTTTGTAAGTTTTTTATAGTTTTTTGTAGTTTTGCAAAATTATTGGGTTTTAGGGAAAGTTTCCGATTTTGAACAAAAGGGTAAAATAATCTTGAAAGGGTTTTTAGATTTGTGATTTAGATAAATTCCACTGTTTTCTTCCACCTCCCCTAATTTTAAATATTTAAAAAGTGTATTTACTTTTACCTTTCGGTTAGGTTAACCGACCTTTCTAATAATTTATTTGACAATTTTCAGCATTTTCTTTAAAAATATGATTTTTTTATGGCGATTATTTAATTATTATGAATGGAAAAATTCAAATTTTTAATATTTCCTAAAAACAATGATTTTAGTAACTTTACAACAAAACATTTTGCATTATTTAATCTGTCCTTCATTTTCCACCTTTGGGAAATGTATGAAATTAAAATTATCAAAACAAAAAATGTAATAATAATGTCTTTAACCACCAAAAATCCATCTGAGCTCTCTCATCTTGGTTAATAGACCCCCCTACCCAATGTTGCAAAAATATCTCATCGACGCAAAACTCTGACAATATGTAATTTTAATTTGATGGAAATTATTTTAAATTTTTAAACAAAGACAAATGAAATAATTTAAAAAAACAATTGGCATACAATTATAATTAAAATTGATAATACCTCTCAAACTATAAACGCATAATCTGGAAATCGAACCTAAAGCTGTTAATATGCCTCTTATTTTTACCAATTAAGCATTGAACACTAACAGTTTATAAAAATTTAGCCAAAATACCTTGCTGCATTTAAAATCCTACATTATCTAAATAAATTTTTTTGCAGCTCTCAACGAACCCACAATCGACTACGGTTTCCAACGTCTTCAGAAACTAATCCCTCGTCATCCTGGAGATCCAGAAAAACTTCCGAAAGAAATAATTTTGAAGCGTGCGGCGGATTTAGCGGAAGCCCTTTACTCCATGCCTCGTAACAATCAGTTGGCGCTGTCTGCGCCCAGAAGTCCCGCAGTGCCCAATAATATGGCTGGTTTCAACGCGTACACAGGCCTAGAGTCCGCTAACGCTCAGTGGAACGATGGTACGCGGAAATTGACAGCTTTTGCTTCTTTTTAAGTGGCATCTTTTATATTTGTATGGGTGTTAAGTTATAGTAAAAAGTTCGCAAACGGTTTTGAAACTTTAAATGGTCAATTATTGCAGAATTCAAAATTCGAAAAGTTGCAAAGCCTTTAAAAATATTGATAATGGTACAAAACTTTTAAAGCATTATTTTTTTGCAAATGATTTAAAAATTTCACACAACTCCCAAGAGAATGATCTCAAAAACAAAAGTTTTTGAATTCGAAATTTTCCAAACATTATAATGTATATATACATCACTTCAAAGTCTTATTACAAGAATATAAAAGAGCCACTTTAAATTTCTCGAGCTGTTTGCAGTCCTCAAAAACTTAACTTGGTTTTTTCAAACTCAGGTTTTTTCTTCTAGAAGAGTACTCTGGCGGCGGCGGTGGTGGCGGTGGGAGGAGTAATTTAAGCAACGGCGCCTCCAACAATTCCTCCTCCAATGGTTCCTCCCCCAGAAACGGTCACGGCTACAATTCAAACAATTCGACGCCACATTCCGCCTACAATTCCAACGGAAATTATTCCGCCCCACAATTGACCCCAACGTCCGCTGCCATCTTTAACGCTGCTGCTACTTCTTCTCGTAAGTTTTTTTTTGGAAATTGCCAAAAAAAATTAAACTTATAAATGAAATTTATTATGTAACGGAATTTGATATTTGACTGCATGAAAAGAGATTTTAAAGGAAAATGTAGTATTCAGACATATTTCTGTTGACATTGATGTGAGAATTTAAATTCTGTTTTCCTAACATTTTAGCTTCAAATTACATAATATGTTTAAAACAGTCGTAAAATTTTGAATCTTCATATAAAAGTCACAATTTTCCTTAAAACCCCATTTGCAAATGTCAAAAATTGAAACTAACCTTATTCATGACATAAGTGATAAAACTATCTCATTACAAACATCTGCTACAAAATTACATCCATTTGTAATTGATTCTCAACTAATTTTGTCTTCTTTTTTTTATCCACAGCTCTTCGAAGTTGTCTCTGGTTCAAACACGCTTAAAACTATAAAATTAAATGGAATACTCAAGTCGTCATCATCAATTCATCATAATCAATATTTTATAATTGTAAATTATTAAGTTAATTAAATTGTAAATATTTTACAACAAACGGCCATATCAATAGGATAACAAACTAATTAATGTGCCAATTAAATTAACAAGTTTTCCATGTATAAAATGCTTGCCAAACATATCATAGAATGAAATTATTAACTACTAAATAATAATTAAGAAAAAAAAATTGTTTTAACGACAAAATAAGTTCCTAAATCTAGTCGCTATTTTTTCAACAGTTTTTTGCATTATGTTTCTGAAAATACTCGATTTTTAATTAATAACGATTTTATTAGCGTTGTGCTCGTGCCATAAGAATCTCAAATCATTCACTCGTAACATCAGTATTAATTACAAATTATGTCGTCGTCGAATAATTAAACTAAAGAGTCAATAATTAAGATTTAAAAAAAAAATGCGAATCCGAAGTAAATTAGTAAAAGTACAAGAGAAAATAAACGATTTAAAAAAAGAAATGTAAAAAGATTATGGAAATTTATTTGAACTTATTTATAATTACACATTATTTACAAGGGGCCTTCACAAATACATAAATAAAACAATGTCTTACAATAATGTCAATGTCAGGCCACCTCGTTTTTTGTTGTCCGCACTATTCCGAAAATCATATCTTTCCTTAATTTAAACTCATCCATTTTTTCAAAAAATATTATAAACGTCAAAGTTGTGAATAATTAGTAACAAGTTTTTGTTGTTTCTTTTTCGATTTCGAGATCTTCAATTTTAATAAATCTTCATCTTCATTCTCGTCATCTACTTAATTTATATACCTCCTGATTTTATTTTAAAACGTTATTGGCATTTAACTAGCAAAGTAAAAGCATTTTTTTCAAAATTCAAATTTTTTTCATTCTCTTCAGCATAAAATAAGATTATATGAATATTAAATTCTTTCACTATACGATTATGTATGAAAACATTTGCTGCAATTTAATTTAATGCCATGGCCTTCATTTTCTTTTGGAACAATCAGCGAATGACGCATTTATGAAGTTTGATCCCAGGAAAAAATTGAAATTTTTAGAAAAAAGCTTAAATATATTTTATGCTCTGTCGAATTTTGACCACAATTAATCCAGCTTGAGAATCTCTTATTTTCACCTATAGAATCTTATACTACGCATCTGGAATGCAAAAGACACAGTGCACAAATGCATGCGACGTGCAACTCTTATTGCAAAAATTGGCACACTTTGATTTTGTCTCTTCCTAAATTAAATGGCCTGCTTTTGCTTTGTTTAATCAAATATTTGCTCTTCAAATCAGTTCGATTGCTCTTATCTCTTCTCCATTGCATTGCGCTGTCCATTATTTGTCAGTCATTTATGTACATAGTTCCAATTGTTCAATAAATCAAAATGGTTGAAAAAGGAGCTTCGGGGGGTGTGTCTGGGTTTTTCCGTCGATTTTGGCACACCCTCGTATTTTACAGTGTAGGCTTCAAATGGAATCTCAAAGAGTTGTTGACCCCTCATAAGAAATTCGATTTGAAAAGTAAGAATAAAGCCTAAATTACAAAATTTGTATCTTTTTTTGATTAGAGGTCCCCCGAAGACCTGGAGAAGTTGGGGTAATAACTGGCGGTGCTCGTGGAATTGGATTGCAAGTCGTTAAAAAGTTACTGGTTCTGGACATGCATGTGGTCATTGGTACTTTAGTAATTTATTTTGAGAAAGCTGTGTAATGATATAGTGGAATTTGATATATCAAATCTCAAATAATTTAAGCAAATATATATTATACTTTCTTAGTAGTAGAAAATTTACTCGAAAATCGAGATTTTTTTTGGCTAAATTAAATCTTCCAAAGTATTTATTTAAATTAAACAACAATCATCCACCGCTTCAACACATCTTGCTTTTTAAAAGGCCCCTGAATTTGTTTAAATTCCACTTCGAACGTCAAACTATTACATTTTTACTCGATATTTCGAATTAAATGTGCTTGGCTACACACCACTGCTTTTGAAAAATCGTTTTGTTTCGAAAGCAATTATTGCATAATATTTCGATTACAGGTTGCAGAAACAAAGAAGCAGGACTGCAAGCTGTAGAAAATCTGCGAAAAAATGGGCTTACAACGGGATCTACAAATGTCCTAGCTTTGGACTTGACCTCCTTGGAATCAGTTCGAGAATTTGCAGCCGCAGTTTGTTTAAAATATCCCAAAATTCACTTGCTAATTAACAATGGTATTTTAAATAATTTAATTCCCAAATTTTCAAAATTTAGCGTAAATATTTGTATTTTAGGCGGAATTATGGCGGTTCCTTACGCCAGAACTGTCGATGGCTACGAATCCCAATTTCAAACAAATTACTTGAGCCATTTTCTTTTGACTATGTTACTTTTGCCAAAACTCATAAGGGCCGGAAGGGCAGGAAAAAGTTCTCGAATTGTTAATGTCTCTTCTGCAGCCCATTTCGGTGGAAGTCTTGATTTTTCGGACATAAACGGAGAAAAGATGTATTCCAAAAATATGGCTTATATGGCTTCCAAATTGGCGCAAGTTGTGAGTACAAGAGATCTCAATTCGAGGCTGGAAAAAGAGGGGGCACATGTCCGAGTTTATGCCGTTCATCCTGGCGTGGTATCGACGGAACTTTATACAAAAGTTTGCCTCATTAGGACTTTTATGTTTGCTGCCAGGCTGATTTTTAAGGTTTGCATATTGTATGAAACTGGCGAGTTGAGTTAATTAAAGAATCAAATGGGTAAGCGTGCTGTAGTCCAAACAGAAATAGGAAATCGTTTATGTATTAAAGATTGAGTTTGAAACCATTAAATTTTTAGAAAATTGGCATCAGTTTAGCTGACCAAAACTGAAAGACGTTCATACATAGTAGTACATAAAAGCAAAGTAACATGCTGTGAACTGTTAGATTTTTCGTAAAATTATATTTCCATTTAAAACCTTGGTAGAAATTTTCAAGGGTTTAACTTTAAAAACCTACCCAAATTAAGGCAATATGTGTACAATTTTAAAAGCTTATTTTGCTATTTTTTTGTAACAAAAATATTTATAATTGAAAATTTAAAAAAACCGTTTATACTTATTCAAACTTTGACTGTCGAAAAAACTGTAGATGTTATACGCCCATAAAATAAATGGAAAATGTTAAATATAACGACTCCAAGCACAGATATCTGAATTCGCTTGGACGCGTTTTAATTTTTTTTTTAAATTGCAAAAAATATCTTCTATTGATTTTTATATTTGACCAAATTTTTCACCACATATCTAGGTGTATTAAGATAGCATATTTTTAAAATAAAACTTTTAAAACTTATAGACCCCGGAACAAGGCGCAGATTGTATATTGTATTCTGCAATTTCCACAAAATTTGAGGGCGAGGGTGGTTATTTTTTTGCAAACAGTTCCAAAATCTCCCCAAATTCTTTGGCAAAGAAGGCCAAAGTCCAGCAACAACTTTTGGATCTAAGCATTAATCTTACAAAATGGAAGGAAGTCCCTCTAAGTGACATGGTCAACGAGGCCATGGCCGCCGGACGAAAAATCACACCAAAGCCAATTTTCCAGGAGGAACCAATGCCAAAGGGGAGAAAAATTAGTGAAAAACGAGCCAAACTTTCGCGTCAAGAACAAATTGAAGTTACTGAAGAACATTCTGTGTAAGATTTCCAAGTTTCACTTAATATTTGAAATAATTTGGAAAATTTTCAGAGCAATTCCAGAAATTCAGCGAAATTCTGTTGATTCAACTGCATCATCTTCAACAATTTCCTCAACAGCAACAGTAATTGGGGGCAATGATTATATTTCAATTGAAGTGATTCCTGCAACTGCAACTGAAATTAGCAGTTCAAGTTCAGACGAAGAGACACGCTCCGTAACTCAAGTGACAATTGTCCAAGAGGAATATGACGAGAAAGAAAAAAGCGTCACCGTGACCTCGGTGTCCGTAGTAGTCGAAGAAGTGTCTAGATTTCAAGTTGAAAATTCAATTTCAGTTTCTATTCAGAGCACAAGTCCGCCTCCAGAAATAATTGTGACCTCATTTGAACTTGATGACGGACATGACTCAAGCTCGTCAGTAACAATTGAGGAACTATCAAATGACGATGATGAACCAACTCCTCCAGTGATTGGTGACTCTGCATAGTGAAGCTACCGTACTTACATAATTTAAAATACTGTGAAATGATATTAACAATGCAACAATTTTGTAATTTATTTGGTAACAGAATAAAATTAAGAATAACAATTTAACTTAAATCTCAATCCCAATTCATTGAAAATTAAAGCTGTTCCTCGACTTTTGCAACAGAACTCCTTCGAATTTCATTTGTCTGCAGCTGGACATTGCTCGGCGTCACTTCAATATCTTTGTATGATGGTCTGGGCTCTAATTTAATCCTTATTTTTTCCTCCGGGACTTGGGACGGTGGCGCAGAGGCCGCTAAACTCCTACCCGCCGCCGCATTCACGACCGTGTGGTACAGTTCGCTCAACGCCCCAGACATGCTCACTTTAAGAAAAGATGCGAAACCAGCTATAACCTTGGCACTCACTGTTTGCAGCGCGGAGCCAACCGAACTCATGGCTTCTCGCGCTTCAGCTTGCTTTGTTGGATCTTGGGAGTTTCTGGCTTGGGCCACGACTTCGATCCCCCGGGCGATGGTAGTGTTCAACAGCTCCGTCATTAAACTAGCCACGCTTCCAATTATGGCGTTGGACATTTCAGAACCCAAAGTGTGTTTCATGTTCCGCTGAGCCATGCAGAGAAAGTCCCCAGAAAAACAGGGTTGAAGTTGTGGTTGAGGGGCGGAAGTGGGTGTGGTTACAGGTTTCTGCTCAGCTGGTGGCACGTTGTAATATGTTTGATCGAAAAATGAAGGTTCGGGATTTTTAACGTTCGTTTGCAACGCCCGAGAATCCCGGGCATTTCTAGGGTCAGGGATCAGGGACTCTGAAATAATATCTGCAAATTTTACATTGAATTTTTCTTTAGAAAATAAATATGTTAAATAAAATCAAAAACCTTTTAGAAATGCGGCGTCCCTTATGCTCTGTAGTAAATCTGCAGAAGAAGGTTCTAGAATTAAAGTTATCGACGCAAAAATTCCAAATATTTTCAAATTCTTCATTTTGAATGATCACAACTACAAATGGCGAAATTGCAATTGATTGTGGTCAAACTTTGACTGCTTTTCATCTTTTAAGTTTATGCGATAGCATACTTCCGGTATAGAATTGCAAATTATGACATAATCTATCAATTTCGAGAAAAAAAACTTTCCCTTTCATGCCAAATGATGCGTTGCATTTTATGCATTGCATTTGCGTGCAAATAATTATCAAAACATCTAAAGTTCATTGTGAATGTGAAGGCTGACGTTATTAATTCAATAACAAAAACCGGTTTTTCGCTTCAATTCTTTATTCAGATGAAATTTTGTCACTTTTTACTACACTATTGTTGCAAATTACTAAAAAGACTCATTTTCGGAGCCATCGTCCCTCGAGCATTCTTCCCTTTTGCTTTCCAGACTAAAAAGCCCTTGATGGAGTCTGTGGGGCAGACCCTGATGGCCGTGTCGTCTTCTGTGAGACAACATTTGTTTTCAAGGGGAGAAAGCTCAAGCTTTTTGGGTTTTGTAGGAAGAGGATACTTGCGCCCAGCGACAAGGGCGGCAGGGCCCCATGACAAACGCGTACTGCGCCCAAATGCGAATCCTGCCTCTGGAGTTTCCGTTCGATGCTTTCGTTTGAGACCAACGGACAGGAGACGAGCTTCAAGAGAGCTTCTCAGGTCTTCGGATTGTTTGTAGATCCGCATGCACTGTGAAAAATAAATAAGTGAAAAATTAGTTTTTGTAGAAGCTCGACGTCGTTATCATGTATTATATTGTAAGCGATATTTTAAACATAGCAGATACTTCTCTTTTTTGACAATCGGTGACTTACTCAAGTTTTTTTAATATCCTTTATTTTCCTTATTTGAAATCTATTTACTAACTTTGAACTTTTCGAAAAATTATATCTACAAAAACATTTCCCGAAAACTTTTACCAAATTATCGGTGAAATTCCTTGCCCCTTGAGTTTAAAATTAAAAATATTAATTTAAAACATACATTTAACCGCTGTCGCTCCAACATTTCATCCTTTCGATCCATCGCTTTTTTATACGGCCCTGCTGTCGCTCCAACATTCGGAAAATATCCCTTCAACCCATCCTTTGCTCTCCGATGAATTGCCCCTTCATCCTTTGCCTCTTTTTCAACTTTATCTACCTCAAATCTCTTCCTGAAAGTTGCCCCTGCTTGATTAATTAGCGTTTCACAATTAGCTTTCAAATATTCCCGCTCGGCGTTCAAACTGTTAAAGTTATTTAAAAGTTGTCTTGTTTCGCTTTGCTGTGCTGCCAACGCCGCGGATGCAATCACAATCTCTTTGTTCGATGTTCGAATCCCTTGTTTTGTTCGTACGACGAAATCATGACGAGTTCGGGCAGCGGAATATTCTTTTTTGAGCTCAGGCATTCGCTCGTGTGCATCAGCGAGGAGAGATTCATATTCCGCGATTTGGGATTCATATAACGACCGTTTTTCAGCCGCCTCGTTCATCCAGTCCTGAAGAGTGAATATTAGAGTGAGATTGGAGTGGGAGGCATCATTGTAGTAATGCTTAAGGGCTGCGAGCTGAAGCTCAAAGTTGTGGTTTAGCTTCCAAATGAATTCTCCCCATCGTTCTTCCGTCTGAAAAAATTGGAAAATGTTAATATTTCGACACCAAATTTTCGAGAAATCAGAAACCCTTAAAATCGACTTGTTGACAAAATTAAAGCTACTTCTATTATTTAAATTATACATTGGATTGTGTAGCATTGATCTGTTTCTAATATGACATTCGATTTTTCTAAATTTAATTTAACGGTACCTAACTGTTACATTTTTTAAGGAAGCATATATACTTCTGTTTTTTAATGATTTACCGAATAGCATTGACATAAACCATTAAAACTTGTAATTAAATGTTAATTAAGTAGCATCAAATAAACAAATGGAAAAATATTCTGAAATTACTGAAAGAATTTACCATTTGGATCTCCATTCTCCTCACAAGATGAAATAACTTGGTGGAATTCTCCATCTGATTTATCATCTCATTTGTAGTAATCGCCAACTGCGCCGCGTGATCGTCCACATACTTTTGTAAATCGTCAAGTTTTTCCCGCGTGTCGTTAATTTGCTGACGATATTTCTCCGTGTTTTTGTCTAAAAGTTCGTTTTGTTCTTCAATATCCTGAGCCAACAACTGCCATTGGGCTTCTAACATTTCTTTGAGCTGAGAAAACAAAAGTAAGCGCTCCAAAAACGGTCTATAGTGAAAAATTGAAAATTTTACCCGCTTTTTCCGAATTTCATCCCTTACGTCCATCGCAGTAGCATTTAATTGGGCTTCGTATCGGAAATGTTTGCCCTTAAATTTAAAATCTCAAAAAAAAATTAAAAAATATATATTTTTCATACCTCAATCCCTTTAATTGTCTTGTTATCATCCGCGTCCTGATTCATTCTATTCGTGTCTGCGATTTTTCGTTCCTCTTCAATCTAAAAATCAATTCTATCACATTCTTCAGAAGCTTAAAATTTTATTGTACCTGAAGACATCGATACTTTTTCCAATAAGTTTGCATAATGTCATAAAGAAAATCTCGCTCAAGTTGAAACTTTATTCGCTCTTCCCGTTGAATTGTGACAGACTCTTTCATTTTTTCCGCCGCCCATTCCAATTCATCGCGACGAAGAAGGACAGCGCTCGATTCTTTTCCGTTTTTGTCCTCTAATTGAAGTCCGGCATATTTTTTACGGAGTTTAAGTTCCTTTTTCGACAACTTTTTCGGCCCGTCGCCTCCCTTCTTTTTAGACTTGGATTTTCCTCCTTTCTTTGGTGGCATTTTGATTTTTAAGATTTTTGCTTGAAAATTTCAAAAAAAAACTTGAAAAAGCTGGGTGGAAATTTTGAATTTCTTTATGAACGGTATCCAAGTGTCATCGTGGTCAATTTTGGTTTTAAATTTTGACTGATTTTCAAAAAATGAATGAAAAATATTTTACACTATGCCGAAATTATTGCCGTCACCTTTATCTTCAACTTCTTCTGTAAAAAACGCAGATTTGTTCACACTTTACTCTGCAGCTAAATTCACAGATACGGAAATTGGTAAAAAAATATGTGCTTTCAAATGTTTTTGTATCTTTACTAGAATTTTATAGACGACGCCTCACACGTCACTCCAAGCTCAGAAAAAGAAGACCTTGACCACGCCATTCTCCATACAGACTACATTTTCATTCGAAAACTTAACTCAGATGAAGATTTAGGTATGATTTAAAATATTTGAATTAAATTATTGACTCTTTCTTTGTGTCTTTAGAATGTCCAATTGACCCAGCTGATAATCCAGTGTTTAAGTATTCAATAGAAAATTTTCATAGAGAAACGATCCTACTCGCAAAATACATTCAGCTTCGACCAGATGAAAATGGACGGACGCCCATTTGCTATGACGTGATAAATCCATGCAACCAAGCTCCATGCATGCAGCCAATCTTCAGCATTGATGGGCACGAGTCAATGTTCGGAATGGTATATAAGTAAACTTTGTCATTGGCAGCAAATAAACGAAACCCTCGTCAATTTTTACCAACTTTTAGCACGTCCTGTTGAAAGGTCACCACGAAGTTGTACGTGGGAAAATTTCGTCACTCGGTCTCTTCCACTATGTCATCAAGGACTTTTTGACTGGTCGTACTTTCAGTGTGTCTCTTCCGCCATGGATGGTATTTTTTAATTGTCTAGTGGGATTGTTCCAACCAACGCTGAACATTGAAGAAACGACGGCGATGATGGCACCCAAAATTGTCGCAAAAATGGGGAAAAAGCGATGGGATGGAACTTTATACGAACAGAAAATAAAGTTTGGACTCCATTTTGAAGAGGCAAATTTGGATGCGGATAAAAAGCTGTTTATTTTTAGTTCTGCTTTAGCATTTGTAAGTTTGGTAACATTTAAAAGATTCGTAAAATTAATTTTTATTTAACTGTTTTACAGTTTCATCTTTACTATAGGACGCTTGGACGAGAAATAAAGTTTTTGCTGTTTTACGTCGCAATGTTTTTTATTGTGATTGTAATAATTGTTGGAATTTTTTATCTAGTTGAAATGCCTCAACATAATCGAAAATAATATTTTAGAATCGTGTCAAAATTTTGCATTGTTATTATTGTTGCATCTTGTATTTCTTATGAAAAAAAGCTTAGAGTAAGTAATAAATATTAAGTAGTAAGTATTTATTGTATACTCTAAGAGAAAAAGTCAATTTTACTGTGACTTAGCAAAATCACATTTCTTAAATTCGTGAGGCCAAACAAATTTATTTTGGAAATAAATAAAATCCAATACCTGAAACGCTGAAGAATTTTGATGTTACAAGATCGTGGTCATCCATTTAGCTTAAAAACGGTAACATAGAACAAAGCTCAAATGCCTTTTGTTTCCCCTTGTTGTAATATTATGAAAACAATCCCAGAATGC
>JAQIXN010001491.1:0-17919 GCA_034698145.1 Proisotoma minuta
TGCTTCAAAATTTCCTAAATTTTTCCTATTAATAATAATAAAAAAGACGGGTCTGGGCCAGTGGACTGGGTTGGCGGTCCCGCTTCCTCCGGAGCCTCTTCCTCTTACTCCCCTTATAATCCTGGGGCGATGTTGCCACCACACCCCCACGGCCACGGCGGCCACGCCCCACAGCAATCAGCTTACGGCAGCCCCAGTGGCGGGCCACCTCACATGCAACAGCAAGGGCCTTCTCAACACGAAATCTACCACCATCCCTCAAACGGAGACTTGAGTCTGCCCCCAATGTCCAGCTTTCGGGGGGCCACAAACGGAGCCAGCCAGTACAACAATCATAACCACACCCATTCACCCGCACTCCACCCAGGAGAGTCTGTAGGAAAAGCGTTGGCCTCTGTAAGTTGCTCTTTGCCTAAATGTCTTCTTTGATTTCCTCCCCATTTTCTGATTTCTTATTTCTACCTAATAAAATTAGATTTACACTGCGGATCATTCTGCGAGTAGTTCGAGTCCTCCTGTAAATTCCCCCCCGCCACTAACCTCTTTAACCCCCACCAACTCTTCCAATTGGGGGAGCTCAATTGCTCCCTTCACCCCCACTACTAATACCACCCCCACTTCGCCTGGGGGATTTCCTGACAGGGCCTTACATCATCCGCATCATCATAATATTAATATGGTACTAATAACAATTCTATCAGAATCACAATTTGCATGCATATGCATATTTGTATTGGCTTTGAAAATCTTTGGCTTTATATATCTTATATTTTTTGTATTTTTTGTTTGGTTGGTTTTGCTGCTAATTTTTGCTAATTTTTTTGTTTTATTTTTTTTTTAAATTTTCGTGTCGTGTTCGTGTCGTGTCTTGTGGCGTATTTGATTTGATGGTACAGCCTGTGCCAGAACAGCAACGTTTAGACGATGTGATCGGTATACTCCGTGATCAAAATGAGGTATTCTTTATTTGTTTGTTTCATAAACTGCTATGCTTTGTTTGTGTTGTTATTTTCTATAACTGAAAATGAATTTTAAATTTTAAATTCTTTTTCAAAGGGTTCAAGAACAGAGCTGGACGACGCGATAAACGTATTGAGGAATCACGCCGAGAGTCCCCACCCACATCCTTATGGGATGCCCCCACATTTAGCAGCTCAGCAACATTCCAACGGACTCCTCTCCTACCCCCCACAACCCCAAATGGACACGCATTTGGTATGTTCATTATTATAAAATCCAAAGTTAACAGAGTAAAACATACATAAAACTAATCATCCATTTTTATGAAAACAAACAGAGCCCGCACAGTAACGCGAGTGGGCCTTCGACCCCTTATGGTCCACTTCCCACCCACTCAGCCCCACCCCTTGACCTTCCAGAGGGTGGAATTAATAAACCCTCCGGCCGTCCAGCAACAAAAGGAAGTACGTATAATTGCTTATTGAATTATTATAAAGATGGAATATTTAAAAACGGAAATGGTAATAAAACGTTTCTTTTGATCTAGAAAAACGAAAAGACGCCTCTGGGGAGTTGGACGTGAAGCCGGAGCTTGGGGCCGGGCTTGGTTCCAACAACAGCAGCGCAAGTACAAGTTCTTCCACATCATCCGGTCCAAAATCTGCCAAGAGATCAAGACGGTACGGTGACCAACCAATGACGTAATAATAGACAAAATTAATAACAATAGAAAAATCTAAGTTTTTAGTAGTTACATTATTGGGCAAGGTATCCCATAATGATGGCATTCTAATAAGAAAAATGGCATAATGAAATTTAAAACAAAAGTAAAATGAGTTTATTACAAATTTTTACAGAATTCAAAAAACAATTCAAGCGCTAAGCACCGGATTAGGATTGGAACTTCCCGGTTCCGCGCTTTCTATTACTGAAGAGTACGTACAACTTTTGCATTCCGGGCTTTGGTTTAAACATTTTGTAGTTGTTGTTGGTTCTTTTTTTCTCAATTTTGGGATACCTTGAGCAATATAAAATTTACTAAAATTTTAGCTTTTTTAATTTCGTTTTAATTGTCAAGATTTAATAAAATTGATTTTGAATTGGTTTTGCAGCGAGGAAGCCGATGACGATGACGCAGATCCTGATACAAAGTTACAAAGAGAGAGAGAAAGACGGCAAGCCAATAATGCAAGAGAACGGTATGAAACGCACTGCCAATTTTTTTCTTTTGAAAATTATCTAAAAATTGATTAAATGGTCACAGAATCCGTATCCGAGATATAAATGAAGCCTTAAAGGAGTTGGGTCGGATGTGTATGCAACATTTGAAATCTGATAAGCCACAAACGAAACTGGGCATTTTGAATATGGCAGTTGAAGTTATTATGCAATTAGAGCAGCAAGTTAGAGGTAATAATATTAGCTAGAATTTTAATATTATATAAGTTTTAAAAAAAACTAATTGTTCTTTTTCATGATTGTTCTTTAGAACGTAACCTAAATCCAAAAGCCGCCTGCCTTAAGCGGAGGGAAGAAGAAAAAGCAGAAGACGGACCAAAAATCCCAGGACATCTGGGGCCACCCCCACATTTGGGCTCCCCCCCATTCCCTCCAAATTCCATGCAAGTTCCTGTAAGTCAAGAGAGTCAAGAAAAAGCGGACGCTCGAATGTTCTTATTCTAAAAAAAAAGAAACAAAAATTAAAGTGCCAGTTCGCAGCTTTTGGAGAAATTAGCTAGCTAATTAAATATTAAATGACAGCTCACATTATATCGATATGATACCATAAGAGAATTAATTGGCAAACTGTCAGTTCATATCCAGTTTAAATTTATATCTAAAATAATAAGTTCAAAGCCAAGCCATGTACAGAGACAAATAGAGTTTAGGGAAGATTATATTTGTGACAATTAATAATTAAGTAATTAACTCGTTCGTGGAGCTAGAAGGGAAAACATGTATCATTTTTATCATTATTACGACTGTGTGATATTCTCTTAAAACTTTTTTAAAACTTTTATAGCCTAGGAAAAAAATCTCAATTGTATTATAACATTTATAACCCATGTCGTACAGGCAGTGTTTAATTGTACTAACGTTTATCAACTAATGAAAAAGTGATTGGATTATTTGGGTTAAAATCCTCATTCCATAATAATTTTGGTCTTCATTTTGGATTTTTGTTTTTGATTCGAGAAGAAAAACTTTCTTCTTCATTTTGGTTTTTTGAGCAACGAAATTTCAATTGAAATGTCTTCATTTTTTGTGTTTTGTTTTGTTTTACGTTTTGTGTTTTTTTTGTTGCTTGTGCCATAGTTTGCGGTTTGTATGTAAAATATTTTACATTACATAATCTAAAGTCAAATTAATGCTTAAAACTGGATTTTGTAGGTTTGGGAATGTTGTTTTTAATATTTATTTTAGTTTTTGTTGGTTTTTTAGCATTTTAAAGGTTGTTTTAAATAGCTTGACTAATTTTCTCAGAATGTAAAAAGCAATCAGTTAATTGCAATTTGTTTCAATTTCCAAAGATTATACTTCTTTTCAAGCCTGTTGCGACATTCATTTTAATGACAAATCTCAGTTTGGGTCAGTTAGTATTAATTATCATTAATTTTAATCGTAAAAATGTTTGTATTATTTAACAATTAAAAACTGCCTGCCTGCCTTACTCTATCAAGATCTTTGGACGGAAAAAGATTTTTGTTTCATCGAGCTCTCTAAAAGTGTCACTAATTTTTTTGCAGAGACTCATGCAAAGCAAAGAATTTTAATTTAAATTAATTGTTATTTTAATAATAAACCAATTAACGACAACAATGCAGAATATTAAGTAACGTTTAATTTAGAACTAGGCTTAATTTTTTTTGGTAGAGATTAGAAATAAAGTAACTAAAGTATGACAAATATCTATATATTTAATGTAAGCTACAAGATCGAGGATTTACCAATTTTCTGTGTCTTTTACTCTGACAAATTGAAACTTATCTTTGAAAAAAATAAGAATAAATCATTAAATAAATGCAAATTGCTTACTTATTATGTAGCAAATCTACATTATGTGGACTCAATGTCCGTCCGTCTGCTTGTTCATTGTTAAAAAGGGTTGCAAAAACTTTTGAACAAAAAATCAGAATTGACTGAAACTTTGCATATGCACTTTGCATATGTCACTTTGATGATCAAACAGAATTCTAAGAATTTTCAAAAATTTGACAAATTTTTATTGTTCATTTTTTAATTACAAAAAAAATCACAAGTACCAGCTAGTCTCATAATATTGCATTGCATACTTTACGTTTTTTTATAATTTAGCAACTTTGGTAAATATTCACCACCACACATATTTTTTAGCATTTTGGTTTACGTATAATTAACTAGAACTTATCGACAATAATATGGACGAGTGGAGACAAATTTAAATTACCCCAATAATTACCCAAAAACCAACCCTTATAAAAGATAACACCGTAATTAGACCCTTAATTTTAAACTTTCTTCGCCAAACCCAACCCTTTTTTCGATTTTTGGCACATTTGGAGTAACTATATATAGCTTAGAAATAGTCTAACCTAAATTTACAAAGCGATATCTAGCAGAAATGCCACTTTAAATCTATCTAAAATTAGTTTAATACTGACACCAAATAATTAAGTAACGTTTTAAAAAAGCTTTCACTGACTGTGTGAAAGCGTAATTACTGAGAATTAGTTTACATTTTTCCAAGCGCTGGCTCCTCATTTTGTAAATTCTTTGCACATTATTTATTTAAATTAAAATGTTAGCTAATTAATTAGTTATGTAGTCCCATCATAAATTACCGTTTACTACTAATAGGGGACGATGCGGGGGACGACCATCTGGGGGCTGCTGCGTGATGAGAATAAGGCCTCAAAATACGGTCACTGACATCTAGCGGATCGTCCAAACTTTTAACGCGTCTCATTCGGAAGCACATAATCATTGTGGAAATTGTTAGAATCACTAGAATCAGGGTTGAGAGTCCTGAAAAATAAGAATTATGTAAATATTAAATATAAAAACTATAAATTAAGTACCGATCATGGCAGTGAATGTTCCTGGCTTGACACAAACATTTTCATGTTCTCCAAATTCCGAGCGTGTTGCTTCCGGTTCCTCGTCCTCTTGTAATACTCTCAACGCTTGGAATAAACTTGTTTTCTCCGAAAGTGTTGAATTCCTATCTTGTTCCTCAACAGCATTATCGTCATCATCCGATTCAATCCCATATCCGTCTGGCGATGCGGAACGTTTCCGAACGCTTTTAACGTTTCGCCAATAACAGGGTTGACTCTGAAAAGCCCATGCGGGAAATTGAGACAAATGTAAAATTTAAACACTACAAAAGCATACCGGACACTGTCCATGACACATTCGGACATCACATTCAATATAGAGAGCAGGAGATCCAGTGAATCGGAAAGTTTTCAGATAAGCATAAACCTGGGTTTCATAGACTCCCGTGTGTGACCATGTTCCGCTATTAAATTACGAAAACACAGGCATGGTTTATTTATTTATGTTTTAAATATAAATTATATGTAAATAGACATACCGGAATGGACTCATCAGTTTGGAATCAACAGGACAGCTAGTAGACAAAATTTAAAATATCTGCTAAAACAAATATCCAAGACTTTTAGTTAAATACCCGTAGTGGTCAATGAGTTGTATTCTTTTAGTGGCTCCATTGTGGGCATAGCAGTCGTTGACGACAATGTCAAATCCGTCATATTGTGACCGCATGTAAATCATGAGGGTCAAAGGGTCACCGACGCGAACAGGACCACCCACTCGAGTTCCACTGGTTCCAAATCCATAGCGTATTTCCATATAGCATTCGGGTGGGGTCAAAGTAAAAACAACCGGATTGCCAGTTGCAACTCTGAAAGGAAAAAAAATTAGCGATGCCCATCACATAAGAAAAAATATCAAATACTTACTCGACATCCAAAAATGGGAAAGTGACAGTTTTCCTAAAAAATATACATACAAAAGTAAATTATTAAGTTCTTAAAATTCCGTAGAGAAAGAGCAAAAAATCACCAGAAGTCATATCCATATTCACATGTAACTTTAAAGTGTTCGTCCCACTCTTCTTCAATCATTGGATTGTATTGGACCGTGACCGTGTTCCACATGAAATTTTTCTGCAAATCACAAATGAAATGTCCATTCTCATCATTATATCTTTTGCAAACAAAACCCATCCAAAAATAATATCTACCTGCAATAAGTTAACCATCTAAAAAATCATGCCTATATAATTTCCTCTTTTATTTTTATTGCCTCCTAAATAAATTATTACTGTAACATATTCCATTTAAAATTCCCTTCTCTCTCTCTCTTTAATAAAACTTTATTTGTTTTCTCTGTCTGGAGAAGGAAATAAATGTCAGCTAGCTTAACAATAAAACTACTTAGGCCTTCTTTCTCGTTGAATAGTTTATAATGAGTTGCACCCTCTTTTGAAATAAAACTTGAATAACAAAATCTCCAGAGTTGGTGACTTACCGAAGGCTCTTTCCGTCCCTCCACATGATTTGAAGCCCCAAGAGTTCCACATCGGTTGAGTTTTATCAAGTACTCATATCCTTCTCGCCCAGTACCGTTTATATACACGCAATCGGGGTCATAAGAATAACCTGTAAAGTGAAAAAAAAATCCGAAATATTATTCACTCTCCCTTGAAACTTTACTGTTGTAATTTATTCTTAAATTTGCACTGCCACGCGATGGACGTCAGACTCAGTTACAAAGATTGGAAAACAGAAGCGGTACTTTTGCAGTAAAAACTGATGATCTTGAGCTTCTACTTAATCAAATAAGAGGAAAAACATAAAACTAATGAAGCTTAGCTCAAATTCAAAACAAACCAAGCTGAAGCTAACTAGGTGAAATTGCATTCCATTTTTTTCATATGGCACAAAAGTACAAATATTACATTGAGAATTTATGACTGTTCGTGAGATTCTTTCAGTTTTATAGGCAAACAACCAACTTTTCCATTGTTTTGCTGTTGTTGCTAATTAGAGAACAAATTCTTTCCAAATCCAAAGATTTTTCCAACTTCCGTTAACTCGATGTTTGAAATTTAAAACCGGGTCAATCTTTTAGACAGTTATATAATTGATTTGGCTGCTTGCATCTTTGTTAAACGTTTTTAGAACACCCACCAAGCAAAAGCCATTCAATTAACTCAAACTGCATCACAGTAACATTTAGTTATGTAGTCTTTAGTAGTCTAGACTAATTATATTACGACAGAGTACAACAATTAATTGATTCAGCAAGCTCAGTAGTCTTGATGACATGCCACTAACTTCAACAAGTGAGGAAACAGTTATATAGAGACACAATTAAATATGTAGTTGGATTCAGATCTCGTGTCTTGCAATTAGCTTCCGTTTTTTGCAAATTTACTTAAATTATGTACCTGATGAGTAAATAAGCCCGTGGAAAGAGCCGTTAAATGCGACACGAATCTTCATAAAGTCATCTTGACATTCGGCCTCAATATCTGCAAACAAAGATTACAACAAATTACATAAGAGATTAAGTTCTTGACCCAACAATTGACCTTACGTTGTACTCTTGTCATGTTGAATGGGTTTCGATAATTTCGGTCCCAGGGTGATCCCTGTGGGGGAAGGGGATAGCGACTTTCGGCACCGGGTCGTGTCGCCGTTTGCCACAAAGGATTTGAGGGGGCAGCGTCCAACGGTGGTCTTTGGCGCAGACTATTGGGTGGAACATAGCCAGGACCCCCAACAAATACAACCTATATGATTTATCAAAAATTTAATTGATTTCCCATTTAAAATCGAGGTTTTCATCTCAAACTTTGGAATGTTTAAAACTTCAGAAAAGTAAAAGACACTAATAAGATATTCCATTATTATTCCAAACCCCTTTCACGAGGTACAACTCTAACAAAAGCCAGCTTCCAAAAACGTTTTTCGCATTGGGGCAATTTAAGCTGCTTTTATATAAAATCTCAACTTACAGGTTGATGATTGCTTCCTTCCTCCTGCAAACTCTCCCTTGTGGCCGTGTCATTTTTCCCCACCGTTTTGTACTCGTATTCCTTTTTATCCTGGTCACTTCCACTTCCAGAAATAATTTCTAATGAATTATCCTTCCCATTTGTAATCTGATCCCTCCATGACCCAGGACCTGTGGGGGGAAATAAATAATCCCCCAATTTACCCGATGGTTGAGCATTTGCGTTAGCCGACATCATGGTCGAGGACTCTGCAGAATATGCCGTTATCGTCTGTAATTTTACGGGAGTGACGGAGGCGGACGACGTCGTCTGAAATTCCGACACATCCTCTTTTGACGAGATCAACTCGGATTTCAATTGTTCGGGAACTTTGGGGTTCTGGAATTTAATTTAAAGTTTCAGAGTTTAAAGAAATTGAAAGCATTTCAGTATAACTTCCGGTTGCATCCTTTTTTGTGTCAGTAGACCTGGACACACCTTTTATACAACTCGTGCATGCTAAATCATTAATTTTAAGTGAATGCAGCAGAAGCAACAAAAAAATTAGAGACGTCTCAATTTCCCCTGGACAAAAACTCATTAGAGGTGTGAATGGGATAATTGATTGGGGACGACATTCGTTTAGCAATTAGGCAAAAGTGAATAGCCGGATGCCGCCCAGCATTTAATTAATTGTCGACTCTTGTTCTACAAATGGAACTGTGCAATGCATAACGTTAAAGCGTTAACGTTAATTGTGATGTAACACATAGCTAAAAACAAAACAATGAAGATGACCTAACTGATTTGGGCGTAAAGTTTTTTGTGATACAGGATGTTTGTAACAAAGCGAAAGTGGAGTTTACTATTTATTAGTTTACTGGACTTTGGGTGATAAATTGTTGAAATACATTTTTTTTAAATTAGTAGCTCAAGGTCCATGGACTTTTAATTTGCATTTGAAAATGTGCCTAAATGGATGAAAGGTGTATTTGAATCCCTGTAAAAATATTAATGGCATTAAACCCTTACAAATGTTTGTTTTATCTAAATTAACTCATTTTGCAAATTGAAAATACAAATTGTGTTTGTAGTGTGAAAGGTCAACTTATCCACGGTTGTCCGAGATGACCAAATTTAAATTTAAATTGTTAGTTGATGGAAAAAATGCTTCCTTTACAAGTATTTTTTTTTGCTACTCGTCTTCCACTCAAACTCAAATTATTCATGAGGACGAGGACAAAAGATGACACAATGAAATGGCTTAAACTATTGTGACGAATTTGAAATAGATGATTGTGGACATACCAGGGAGCTAACGGTAGCAATTTCAGCGAATAAAAGAAGCATACAGATGGAGGATGTCAAGTACTTTCTTAGCCTCAGACAGTTCAGGGAGCAAGTCTTGTAATTTGATGACGACGATTGTGACGAAACACTAAAACTTGACGGGGTTGAAAGTCTTAAAGGGGGTGTAGTCCTGGGACTGTGGGGTTTTATTTTGGATTTCATGGTGAAATGCAGGGGATGCTAAATGGCGTATCTGAAAAAAGTAAACAAAAAAAGATTTAAAATTTGCTCATTTTGTTATATCTGGAAAGTAGAAACTTTTGTCATGTTATATAATCTGAAACAATTATTGATGACATAAAATTGTGTTATCAATGACCAATCTATTCAAGATCAACAAAGCAATAAATTAGCCAACAAACATCTGTCATCCAAAAATTCCCCACGACCTTAGGCTACCTTCCTTAAATAAATTTAAGCAGCTCTTTAACTAGCTGTGAAATAAGGGAATAAAGAGCAAGGAATAAAAGAGAAATGCAAATAAAGAGCTAAAAAATAAACTGTTTATACTTTTGCTAACTGTATCGGTGACAAAAGAGCCCACTCAATAAACTAAACCAAGAATCCAATTCCAAAGAAATCTTTCTTTCAACCAAAACGAATCATCTGCCAAACAACACCAAACGGTTCTGTAATTGCATGAAATTAATTGATCTTCTGGATTATTAGACATATGTCTTGGCTAAATTGCATCTTCAAAAATATCGGTCACTATATAAAGAATTAAATGGGTTCATTTCACACCTCACACACATAAAAACCAAGTTTATAAATTACAATTACAGTGTAGGAGGTCTGAGGTTCATGTCATTGTTACAAATTGGAATAATGGACTAAAAGGCAAGATGCAACTTTTAAGTAACGGAGTTGTGATAAAATTGTCAATTAACTGAAAAAGAAAATGATCCAGTTCCCATGATCTATCAAGATTGACATTTGTGGACCTAGAGTTGTCATCAAATTATTGTCATCTTAAATAAATGACAGATATGGTTCAGGAAAAAGACAAAGGAGCTTTGTTAGTGACAAGCTTCATGCTATGCTAATAATAAAATTAGGAGAATTATCCCATGATTGACATGAGAATTATTATTAAGCTTGGGAAATATGCTCTGATTAAATTCTACAACATTGTTTTTAAGTGGAGAAAACGCTTGATGGCATTGTGTTCCATGTAAAGCAATTATAAAGGTTTAATATAATTTTCACTCAAACTTTTTAAAACAAATTCCAAATCTCCAAAAATTTGAAAAAGTCAGAGTCAGAGTGAAGTCGTTGAACGGAATGTATGAGAATGACGTAACAGTATAATTCTTTCTCATCCCCTGCCAACTTTTAATTGTTGTCCTTCAACAATTAGTTTGGTTTTGAATGCAAGTGTTGATTCCCCTGCTCATCTCGTTCATTGTTGTCCACCCGATCAAAAAGGTTACTTCCGTAAATTAGATTAAGAAGGGAAAGAGAGGAAACGGTATTTTTGGTATTTTTGGAACTTTACAAAACAAATTGTAAACTATTTTATTTCTCACACAATGTCAAGTTCAGTTCACATCCACAAAGAAGAGAAAAAGATCATGCAAATAATTCAAATGGAGGATGAAAAAGTAAACGTGGTTTACTAACTAACAGCTAACAGTTATCCCAGAACAATCATCTTCAAAAATAAAATAATGAGACGGATCATTGCCTTCCCAATTTAACTCAGTACATAAGTTACTTGTACAACAATAAAAGGCGTCGCGAATTGATGTTGTTTCATCTGTCACTATTTAAGGAGCTTATTTAAAATTTTGCAAAAATTAAATGTATCAAAGTTTTGCAAATTTGCGTCTCGAAACTTTTAATTGCTGAAACTATCAATTCCAAATTGCATTTGAACTGTTTGAAGGGCATTTTATTCGAAATTATCATGACTGACGTCTCAATCCTACAAAACTCAGATCCACAATCCACAACTGACCAACTCAATCCGACATTTATAACAGAACTCACCGAATTTTTTCCTAAAACTGCAACTCATTATCTAATTTCATCCACATACATTACGTATCATCATCTAAATATAGTTTTGCATCCATTGTGTTAATCCTCTAATCTTCAAATGAATCTATTCCCCTCCATTGTCTTTTTGAAAATATGCGGATGTCCGAAATTAACCAAGATGCATTTAGCTATATAGTTATTAACTAACTGTTCTCAACACCAATTTGATTTTTAGATCAATTTAGAGATTTCGTACCAGATTTGATTTCATACATTAAGTTTGACATGATTCCAAAAGTGAATCCACAGTTATAGATCGTGTTAAATTGATTGATTTTATTAGTCTCGATAAAAGTTGGACATTATCTTAAAGTTTCGTGACTTTTGCGTGTGTGATGCGAATTTGTAATCTAAAGATTGTTAAACGATAAGAATTAAACTAACGGGCGGAGAAAATGCTTTGTGTAAAATTAGACAAAACATCAAAGAGAGAGAGAAAAAAATCGTCATTTCCTGTGACATATTAAAAATATTACAAAACCTGGAACTCAAAAAATAAAGATAATTATTTCTTGAAAGGAAACACGTGTCATAATTTTACACACTTACACTCTAAAAAAATTGTTTGTAACTAGAAGAGAAAATTCGTTTTGCTCTTTTTACTTAAAATCTCAAATTGGAGGCTTTACCTTGAAATTTGAGAATTGCGAAGAATTTGTCACACTTCAAGCCACCTAATTAAATCAAATAGTGAAGAAAGAACGGATTTTTTTCTGGAAGTGTTGACTATGTTCATCTAGTACATCTACTGAAACAAAATTATTTTTGAAAATGTGAACTGTCATAAAACATCTTCTTTTAGGATTAATATCCAATAAGTCTCAACAAATCAATTAATAATCGAATCTCTCAAATGATATTTTTTTTTTAAAGTATGTAGTTCCCTTCCCTGCCTCAAGCATTTTACATTATTTGTTTTAATTTAAGTGACTTTTTTCACAAATTGCTTCCGTGATCTCCAAAAGTTACATCACAATTTAAACCGTCTGCTACCCAAACTAAATAAATTTGGTTGCGTGTGCACTAGTTAAATTTGCAGCAATCTCGGAAAAAATAAAACCGTTCATCCAACAAAATCAGCGGAGGCAGATTGAGACAATTACTCACTCCGGAAGTGTAAAGGGCAACAATTAACTAAGGAAAGTGATCAAGCGTTTTCCTTTGTTTGGGGCCTTTTTACGCCACCCTGTATAAGCATAAGTAAAAATAGTTTACATTTACGACAACTGCTCAGTGAGGTGATTTTATGTCGCTCTAATTACAGGTTTACGGAAATGGGAGACGGGTGTTAAAGTTTTATTGGTTCACTCACTCCTATGGGATTATAATTTGGGCTTTTTTACGCTGCTGAAAAATTATCCCTTTTTTGGAAACCCGTTGTCTTAATAAGAGCCCGATTAAGCGAGCGAGTGAAAATATTTTGTCAAAAACCGTTATGAT
This sequence comes from Proisotoma minuta, assembly GCA_034698145.1. Classification (NCBI taxonomy): domain Eukaryota; kingdom Metazoa; phylum Arthropoda; class Collembola; order Entomobryomorpha; family Isotomidae; genus Proisotoma; species Proisotoma minuta. The sequence continues at coordinate 12,800 of JAQIXN010001491.1, forward strand.
TTGAAAGATCTTGAAGAATTTGAAACTCTTAATTACTAATTATTTTCTCCTTTAAAAGGCGACATCTAACGAGAGCAACTATTCAAGTCATTTCCTGTCCAAATCACGATTTTCACCCAATTTCACACTATTTGATAATCATCCATGATGACAACCAAATTCCTTTTGTCCCTCGTCCACTTCTAACAATATTTAAATTGTCCTGTTATATAAAAGTGGACAAACAAATACTAATTCAAAGAAGAGCAACAAGATCACGAATCCCAGACATGTGTTTATTTAAGAAATTGTAATCAGATCAATTCCAAGTAATTTTTAGCACCAGTTGTCAACCATTTAGTAGTTGAACTTGTGTATAAATAAATTGCTCTTTCGGTTAGTAGGTAAGTTGGTTCAAGTGGAGAATTAAGTTGAAGTGAGTTAACAGTAACTTTGTAATCTTTTGTTGTATTCATTTTTATATTTAAGAACTTGTTGTCTCACTCACTCCACTGACTTTTCTTATGTACATGGGCTTAGGAAGATTTACTTTAATCACCAGCCTGTGACTGTCAAAGTCAATGGTTAACTAACTTAACTCTCCTAAGTCGTACGGTACGGTGACATAATTTTGGAGACCATTTTTGCAAAAACAAATTTCACTCTGAAGAGATATGCATACAGGGTAACAAATTTGTTTTGGAGCAAATCGACCAAACGAATCGGTATTAGTTTCATATTCCCCGCTGACGCGTGCTTATGCTTGTAAAACATTTGTGTAAACAAAAACTTGTCATCAAACATTCTTGGATTTGTTTCATATTTCCCGCAGATGCCAGTTTTAGGCGTTCGGCAAACTTATATTGGTCCAAAAGTTTCCTTTTGACGTTAGCTCAGCCAATTTTTCACGCTGGCCAGATTGGAAAGGCATAAAACCAAAGAATGTCGTTGTTTTGCGGCGCGTGGTTGGCGTTGTTGGCGTGAGTTACTTTACCTCGCTTTACTTATTTTAAGAAGGGAAACCGAAATCCCGTTGACTTTTTCCTACAAGTCACTTCACACACAAATTTGGGCTATAAATGCAAATCCTAGCTAAGCAAAGGAATTTTGACAATTTTATTTTATCTTGCTAACCCGACAAATTTTTGTGCAAGATGCTTCTGCTAAACAAACGGGAAAAAAATTAAGTTAGTTACCCACCGCGGAGAATTTGCATGCTAACTGCTAAACTTAATTTGGAACATTTCAATTTTAAACAAGCAACAATGTATTTATACATATCTAACAGATTCTTTTAAAAAGTAAACCATTGATACAACAATCTATTAATTGTTTAATTTTTTTAATCCATTTAATAAGCTTTTACAACTAATGATTAATTAATTGGCTAAAGTAGAATGCTAATTTAACTATCAATATGAAACAGTTTTACAACGCTTAATCATTTAAATGAAAAGTCAATATAAAATAATCAATATTGGTAAAAATTAAATTATACGACAAGAAACCAAAGTAAGAGTGATTATTATAAATTTTTCAAAAAATATTTACTGCATTAAAATCTGTGAAAAAATGTTCTTACCTTCTCCGTCTCAATTTTCTCCTTTCAACTCCTTTGAGCTCTGAAATTGATTTTTTACAGCCTTCACTTCCTCTCCTTTATGAAATATTAATGTGACAATTCAATCTCAACTTTTATAAAAAGAGAAAAATGAGTCTCAATTTACTCAACGAGACGAGACAAAAACTTTGTTCCCACACTAAAATAAAATTCACTTTATCTGGAAAATTAAAACTCTGCTCACTTTGTCTCAACTTGCCTCGTCCGCTCTCGAGCTGCTCTCTTTATTAGTCTGTTAATCAATTGTTTTATTTCTGGGGGTCCAATTTGGGTTGCACAGATTAAACTTGCGTTGTCAAAATATTTTTACTAAAATTGTTGGAAATTTTGAAATAAAAAAGCCAAAATAAATGGTCCATGAATTGCGGTGGTGAGAGTTTGGCTGCTTTGGCTGAAGTGACTCTGGGTTAGAACCGTTTCCCCTTTTTACCACAACGAAGAATAGAATTAGAGAATGGAAGATGAAGCAACTTTTAGCAGTGGCTGTGTAATGTAATGCCGAGGAAGGTGAGATCATGAGATGACAAATTGCACTCTTAAATAAGATGAAAGGCCAGGTAAATTAATGCTTAGTTTAATCTTGTGCAGCCAATTAAAAGGTAAGTTTTAAAGAGAGAAAAAAGATTTTATTTCATTAATTTTTTATATTAATATACACCAAAAGCAGTTTTTTTCCAGAATTTTCAATGGTTTAGAGATATTTTCAATTTAAATATAGCATTGTTAACGATATTAATATAATTATTATTGTGCATAATTATATTGTTTAATTGGTATACATCAAAAGCATTTTTCCAATGGGGTAGGTTGTGTTTAAGGTCGAATAAAAAAAATTGATATTAATTTCCAGACTTTACAGCGTTGCTTGCTAACCCTGTTTTTATAAGTTCAATATCCAATTCGGGTAATAATGAAAAAAATATGAGGATTGTTTCGGGATTTTTTAATATTTATGCAGTACCATCTAAGATTTTATATTTCAAGTAAAAGCTTCTTACAATTAAAATGTGTTTCAATCAATGTTTGAATGTTTGAATGTGTTTGTGTTTAGTTTGTGTATGTGTGTTACAATGTTTTTTTTTCCTATTAGGAAATTCTTACAGCTAACAATGAAATCGTTATTTTTATTTCTCATCTTAATCGTATCGAAAGTTAGAAATAAATATTTGCTTCCAAAATATCATTCATATCTCCAATTTAAACTCTAATTTGACATCAAGTCGTATCACTCATCACTTTATATTTAACTCAAGTGAAAAAAATAAAATATGTATGTGTGTAGAAAAGTGAGCAAAACATGAGATACATTTTTCATAAAATCATAATTCATAGTTTTTACTTATGTACAATATGTCACGGGAAATTTAAGAAGCCAAACTATTAATGTTAAATTGTAAGTACGATTGGTTGTAATCTAAGCAATAATATTAATATGCTAAACAAATTTCACGTATACCACACATTTACTGTTCATACATTTTAAATTAAAACAAGATCAAAAATTGTTAGCACCTCAAGTCGTTTACCTGTTGTTTCCTTAAACAGTGAATCCCAAAGCCTTACCCTCATTGTCATTCTCATCCGTCTCAATTTTCCCCTTTTCTTCCTCCGGCTTTACGGTCTCAATGTCAATCGCAACAGCTTTTTTGTCCTCAGGGACAGCCACAGGGACCTTCTTCATCCCTTTGTTCAACGTGATCCGAGCATTGATGAGGGCAATTATCATGAAATAAAGACCCGAGTCCACGATGAAGTAGGGATATACGGCCACCCGAGGAAAGTAAACTTCGTACGCATTTGGGTTCCAGACAAGCAAGGAAGCAAGAGAAATAAGCACAATCTTCAATATGGTCACGATCCGCAATTGAGAGATCACTTTGGACATGGCTTTCTACAGTTTTTTTAGGAAAATTTTAGTTAAAACTAAATAGAGAAAGCAAGTAAAAGCACAGTAATTCTCATTTCGACTAGTCAAAATGAGAATTTATATTCTGCATTTGGTTCATCTTTCATTTCAGCTTCATCTTTTTATTTATTTTTTGTTATCATTATGAATCGTATCCTGTTTTATGAAAAAATGAATCAAAATATTAAAAAAATCTTACGCGTCCTAAGATCAATTTGCAGAGAACATTGCATTGGAATGACAAGAGGATTTGGAACCCGCAGAAATACGGAAGTATGAGAAGCCGGGGATTTAGCCGAACCTTTCGGTACTGAAAATATCAATTAAAAAAAAGTGCAAATTTTATAAATTTATTTCCACTTACATCATCCTCGTCAATTTCCACGCCTGTCAAGAGGTATATGATCAACATCGCGGACATTATGGAGACAATCATATGAAATCCCTACGAACCAGCCCCCAAAAAATTAGTTTTAAGAAGTTATATATATGCTTATTATATGTAAAACTGACTCCTTGAATCCCAGCTATGATGCAGGACCAGCGATGAACGTTGGAATCAGTTTTCTGCATTTTTGGTATTTTTTGGAATTTTTGACAATTTTAAAGTATGGAATGATTGATAATTCTCCTGAAAAGGATGAAGAACAACTACGTAGAAGATGAGGTAGAGCTTGAGGTCTTCCTGGACTTGTTGCCCTTCCTTTTCCCAGAAACAAGGGATCAATATAAAAGATTACTTTCGGAAACTTCGGAGTCTACCCGAGTAGGATTTTATAAATAGGTACTTATTGTAAAGCAAATAGCGGAGGCTGAGGAAGGTGAAGAAGAGATCTCAAATCGGGATTTGATTGATGCGCAGAAAGCAATTAAAATGGGAGCATGCAATTAAGAGTAAAAGTCTGTCAATGTCTGTCAGTGTCTCTGTCCAGGGTGCATTTGTATAAATTCCATTTCCTTAATTCCATACATGGATAGATTTATTAAATTCTGCAGTGCAATTAATTGAGGTTGATGACTTAATTTATGTATGTATATATGTGTATTCATTTGGTTATTATATTGACTGATACTTACTTTCTACAAGAGAATTCACGGGAAATTATCAATTTCGGCTTCACATCACTTTCCAAGTTTAGGAATTCCGACGTTACATAAATTAGATGACAGCAAAGCACCGTTTGGCTTTGGGCATTTGTATAAAATTTTGGTAGTAGAAAAAGGTTAATTGCCCTGCTCATCCGAAAGTAAAGTAAATTGATTGAAGAACTCGCAACTCGCAATTTGTTGTGTCTAAAGTGTTGATGGGTTAAATTAGTTGACGTGCCGCAGATCCGCTTAAGATTAACTCCAGCTCTAAAACTTGCACTAAAACTAAACTGATCTGGCTTAAGAGCAATTTTTACTTAAATGGACAATTTATTATTATTAAGAGTTCCGTTAGACAGAGTTCTTGGGAAGAGTTAAAAGTTAAGGTAAAATGTCTTGACTTTGACTTTTTTTTGTACAGGATTAAATAAGTTTGCTTTATCTCGAACTTAGAGTAACTATATAAATACTAGAGGGAACATTGAGCCAAAAAAGTGTTTCTTTGATAACGTTTTGGAGGGTGCT
>JAQIXN010001492.1:0-17918 GCA_034698145.1 Proisotoma minuta
AAAGAGATAAGACGGGGTCACTGTGCCCCTGCCCAATTTTTAAAGAGATAAGACGGGGTCACTGTGCCCCTGCCCAAATTTTAAAGAGATAAGATGGGGTCACTGTGCCCCTGCCCAATTTTTAAAGAGATAAGACGGGGTCACTGTGCCCCTTCCCAATTTTTAAAGGCCAATTATAAGGGGGCAATAGGGCCAATTAAGGATTACTTATTCCCTCCTTTGGCCCGCATTTGCGGGCCTCAAGCAACTAGTAGTAAATAACATCCTTAATAATAGCTAATTTACGTGGACTTTTCCCGGAATAATGAGGCAGTAAGCCATTGCAAACTATAGGATTTTGCGTAGGAGAAAGGAAGTTCATTCAGTAATTTCAGTATCTTTCCAATCCTTGAAATGGAAGTCGTTTCTGTAATTAATTAGATATTATCGACACACTCCAAGTTTAGTCAACCATGCAAATTAGAAAAGGCTCAAAATGACTGTTTCTTGGAAGAAATGCGCCCTAAATTGAGTTGTTGACAAGAATCTTTTCTGCACTTTCAATATGTTCTTTAACTCAACAATTGAACCGGTAAACACAATAAGTGGAACGTCTTAATTTTTATAGAGTCTTTTATATAAAATATCTATGTACATAAGTATATATTTTGTTAACAACAGTATGATATTGTGTAAACTTTCTATACGATTTTGCCTTCTCCTTACTTTAAGTTTAGTAATAGCACAATGAAAAAGATTTTTGCCATAATGTTTTATTTTGTATAAAATGTCTCTTCTAAGTAGAATCAAACTATATCATTTTTGCCCTGATTGAAGATAATTTCTATGTGTTATTGAAGGGTGAAATCGCAAAGATAAAATCTATTGCAGTGATGTTTCTTTTGCTTTTTTGTAAGAAGTCAGCCCACGTCCTTTGAAAAACTAAAAAAGTATGTATTATATATATTCGAGGATAATTTGAATTACTAGGCGAGAGTTTGACGGTAATAAAGTTGACGGTAGCTTTGTGATTTGCACCTGATAACTAAAACTTTTGTCAACTTGACCTCGGTTCAACAAAAGATGTCCAATTACCAAACATTCTATGGCTCTAATTAGTATTGTGCAATTCGTCTGGACTTTTGTCTATATTTTTTGGTGACATTCATTACAACCTTTAACCCTTATTGTCATCTGTAAAGTTGCAGCAGGTGCTAAGAAAATTACTTTCTCCAACTTTTACATTTCTTTTCAAGACCAACTGATATTGGATTTCTTAAAATAAAATGCAATTTATATAATATACTTAATATAACCATTATTTAACTTATGTTATACTTATTTCCAAAACATCTTTTGAAAGCTATATATAAATTTTAAAGTTTACAATTTGTTTTAGAATCCTATTCTACCCAAACTGAGCAATGATCTGGAATTTTATCAAGGTGCGGAGCCTCCGAAGCCGACTTTTCATTGCACGTCTCATGTAAATTCTCAGTTTAAAACACATTTCCGAATGGAGTATCCAACTTATCATCTGCCAACAAACTTAAGGTTCGCAGAATTTAATTCCAATTTCCAAGAAACTAATTCATTAAATAGTACAAAGGTTATCAAAGTAGGCAAACATGACACTGAGTAGGTATGGAATGTTGAATAAATAAATTAATGGTGTTTGTGTGTGAACTCCGTTAGAGGACAAGTTCCCATGCTCTTTTGCTTTTATCTGTTTTGCGAACAAGGCGTCAAATTGAACGAAATTTGATGCATTCAAGGATAACTTTTTCCAGTTAAAAGTGATGGATGATATTCCACGTCAATTAAACCAATACATCTCTGTAAAATATCTGGTTGGCAACATGCATTGAATAATTTTTATTGTTTCACAAGATTCTGTAAACAACGGTTAAGGGTTATGGCCCATGTCTAGTCTCAAAATAAAAGAACATTATGAAAGTTTACAAAGCCTACAAAAGAAAGACACATGAAACTAAAACCAGAAAAGAGGAAATATGATAAAATTAAATTTACTAACTTTTATAATTTCTATATTTTATAGATTTGTAATGTATTTTTTCATTTTTCATTGTTAGACTTGTAATACAACAGAAAGTTCGTGCGTAGAAAATTTATTTTTTATCAAGATTTGAAATAATCTCCAATCGTTTTGCGGTTAAGGTTTCCTTGTTTTTTTTTATATAAATTGCGCCTCCGATAATCGCAATCTTTGATGAAACTGCAAAATCAACACCATATTTTTTAACGAAGCCTCTATTCATTTTTTATTAACATTTTTAGCAAAGAAGAGATCCCTCGTATCTTTGTTGTGGAGAAAGAAGTGAACGGGAAATGGATGGCTGTAAAAGATCAAATCTTTTGGTTTTTTCCTCTTGAGACAAAAAAAGGAAGCACGTATCGCATCCGAGTTACAGCAGTGTCTTCAAAATATATTTACTATCCTTTGGAATCTGAACCCATTAAAATTTATGGTAAATTCCAAAAAAGAAGAAAGTGTATAAAATATGCCTTCTAAACAAGTTATGCAAAGTAACAATATAAAGCTTTTAAAGAGACACGAGAAGGCTGTCTGCTTTTATAACACGTGCATTTATGATTATGTAATTTTTGTGAAAATATTGAGCCTTTGCTACTTTTATAAAGATCCACAAACGCAGACGATTGGAAAGCCAAAAAACTTTCGCGTGGTTGAAACCAAGATTGACGTAACAGCAGCTCGACATACACCGACTGTCACCTTGAGATGGGAAAGTGGCTCTGGAAAGAATGCTTCTTGTGACTTTGACTTGTTTTACATGGACGAAGAAGATTTTAAATTGGAACGTAATAAGGTAACACACGTTTTTATTAGGCAGATCAAAAACAATTTTGCAATTTTGTTTATGCAGCCCGAAGAAGCATTTTGGGTTATTTTGGACAAAGTTCAGTTTGATAAAACATATAAAATCCATCTTATGGAAAGATTTGGCTATAGACGAGAGTCTGAAATATCCGTAATTACTACAACCATTCCATCCTGTTTACAATTACAAAACTTCAGTTTTGATGCTTGTCGTAAGTCATAATAACACTATTGTCAAGCTGACATTTTTTAAATTGAAAGTGACACTTTGAAAGTCAATTTATTGTTTTCGATAGCACCACCTACTCCATCAAATATTCGAATTGAAAATGAAACGAGCAACTCCTTTTGGATTACGTGGGACCGATTTAAAGAACAACACGAAGCCAATCAAATATTGGCTTATGATATCTCGGTTCGCCGATTGCCAAATGAAGGTCTTTACAAGCTGCCAGAATTACTTTTCTCTGGATCTGTACCAGGAAATCAGACACATGCCTACGTTGATAATATTACGACAAAAGGGACGATAGAAGTATCTGTTCTTGCAATAAGCAAAGCTGGAAAGTCTCACGATCCGGGAATTTTTGTCTATCAACTCAGAGGTACATATACGCTTTTGACGTACTAAAGGCCACTTTAAGTGATTAAATAATATGAAATATTTAATTCTAAGAAATATGTTACAACATGAGAACTTTTGAAAAAAAACAAGGTTGACGATCACGAACTTGTCTTTTATTACACTTTTATTAATAATACATATCATACTACCCGTATAAGTAATGCTCAATACATAAATATAAATAAAACGTATCAGACAGTTTAATATTTATTATTATTCAAAAAATAATATAATGGAATGATTTCTAGGAGATCCTTTTTGGGCAAAAAATCTGGAGAAATTTTGGGCTGTAATTGTAATCCTGATTCTTTTACTAATGTTGGTTGGTGGAATTTTTTACTTGAAAAACTTTCGAGACAAATTACAACGCAACAAGGAAAAGAAAGAAAAGTGGAAGGTATAAAGTTACAAAGAAAAAAATGTCTATAGTGTTATTTCAAAGGAAACAACTTAGACCTTTGAAAATAGCTTTATTTTTTATGTAGCACAGCAATACCATTTGTTCTCTCTTTTCAGAAGTTGGATGAAGATGTACCAACAGTTCATATTGACCGATATTCTTCAAAATGGGAAATTGCATATGAAGATCTTACTTTACATAACGTTGTTGGTCGAGGAAATTTTGCAGATGTTAGAAAAGCAACACTTAATCGGAGAGGGACTAAAACCACAGTGGCCGTAAAAACTCTGAGAGGTATAACAACTTTAATAAAATCTCAATTTGTAAACTTTCTCCCCTACAATTTCTAAAGTGGATAAATTTTGTGAAATTAGTTCACCCTGAAACTCCAGCAGAAGATTTAGAAGCCGACAGTAAGTAACAAGCCTTGAGAAATAGTTCAAGTCTTTTCTGTAACTTTTTGTTGTGTAATTTTTAGCTCGAGTCAGGGCTTATGTACTTGTCATGTCCGTCTGTCTGTCCATCCGTCTGAAACACGTTAGAGGCTAAACGGCTTACCAAATCGTCTCCAAATGTTGTCATTTTAGGAATCTAGTTTAAGAAATGGTCGAATTGGGCAAACCTTTAAGAAATGATAGAGTTATGACTTTTTTTTTGAAAAAATGCGATACAAATGATTTTTAACAAATCCCTGACTCGAGCTAATGTATGCCCCTCTGAATGTTTAATTTTTTCTCTGTTGATGTTATAGTGCGTTTCAAAGTGTTTGTATTTGTCTTGTTTTCTAGATAAAGCATTAGAAAAGGACATAATTGACAGGGTATTTCGTGAGGAGTTTAAGATATTGAAGGAAATTGACCCACATAAACATGTCGTTGGACTGGTGGGAGTTGTAAGGCAACCTTCCCCAGCTCTTGTCGTCGAGTATTGTGACGGAGGTATTTTATTAAGCCTTTGATAAAAATAATGTGTTTATACTTGGTTCCTTTCATTATTGGTCTTGTTAGGAGATTTGGAGTCTCACCTACGAAAGGTAGTAAAAGTAACTTTCTCTATTACTCGCTTTCCCATGAATTTCTCTCTCTCTCTCTCTCTTCATTTGTGCAAATTTCAAATGCTACTAATATGAATATATCCAAACATTTCTTAGAAATGCAAGTTTGATTTATGTCGTCCTCTTTCTGTATAGTCGGCCCCCACAAAGATAAAACGAAGCGCTTGTCCTTCTTTGATATCTAATGGAGGGGAGATGCTGGGTTCAACTGTTCAACTCCAATCTAATTGTATTTTTTAATTACAAATTTTATATTCACACATTAAAACTTTTTTGTCAATAGGTCAAGTCCGAGTTCAATTGAGTATGGTTACTAATGAAGCTTATTTCATGAGAAATGAAATAGAATCGCACCTTTCTCCCATGGATTTGCTTTCTTATGCCAGACAAATTGCAAGCGGAATGGTATGTTAACTTATATCCAATTAATTTGTTAATATGTCCGGTATTTAATAACGGTTTCTGCTTGTAGGAATTTTTATCCAGCAACAAAATAATTCACAGGGATCTGGCAACTCGCAATGTTTTGATCAGTGGAAAGGACCGAATACTCAAGATAGCTGATTTTGGCCTTTGTATAACAATATTAAAATTATTTTATTGAATTTTGCAGTATAAAAATAGTACTAATTAATTTAGCACGAGATGTCTATGAACACAATCGGTATAACAGTTCTAATGGGAAAATACCCGTTAAGGTTTGCTTTCTTTGCAACAAAGCAATTCAAGTTATTCATTCATCTGTTTTATTAGTGGCTGGCAATTGAATCCCTTGAATTTGGATGTTGGAATCTCAAATCGGATGTGTTAGTTGTCCAATTGCATGGAATACTAATTTTATCCTCATTAATTAATAATCTTTTTTTCCTGATCAGGTGGTCCTTTGGAATAGTGTTATGGGAAATTGTAACCTTTGGAGGTTTGTTTTCATTGTGAATAGTAAATAAATATTGACCTAATATTTGTTTTACAGCCATCCCTTATTCGAATATGGACAATATAAAACTCTTGTACGTACTTAAAAAGGGTTATCGCATGCCAAAACCTGACAACTGTTCAAATGAATTATATGGATTAATGACTCAATGCTGGCATGAAAATCCCGATCAACGTCCAAATTTTCTAACAATTCGCAAAACGATTGAAGACTTGATGCATAATTCTGACGAAGTCAAGTACATCAATTTGGAGACAACAGGAACAGAAGTCCAGTACACTCAGATTCTTAATCCTCCAGAAACGTGAATTATATTATTTTTAATATGGGCCGGGTATTTTTGTTTATTAAAAATACTTTAAATATTATGTGTCATTAATGAATAATATTCGCTGATGCAAAACTAAAAGTACTTAATTAATTTTATACATCTTGAAATATAAATAAATGTTTGTTATTTTATTGTATTGTAGATATTTAGATATGAAACTATATTGTGTATTTTTATATACCTAAATTGGTAAATATTTTTTGGTTTTCAATGAGACTGTATTTTGTGTTAACTTTCACTTACAATAAGAAACCGGTAGTACCTAAATTTCTCTGAAATAGTTAACTGTGACCTAACGAAATGATGTGAAATGAAAATATTACTGATACATTAGTATTTACATATACATATATATTATATACGCGCTGGTTTATAGCAGACTGAGTTCAAAGAGAAAAAATATTATACAAATCTGTATTTACAAGTAGAAATATACAAATATTTAAAGTGCTTGAATTAGGAATGACATACTTTTGCAATTTTCAGTTTATTCAAGTTAGATAATACTAGATAGTAATTTTAAATAAACTTTTAATTTAAGGTATTAAAATATTTAAAATGTGATATATTGTGACTGACTATAATATATTGTTTTGAAAGCAAGTCACGTTTTTAATATCCAATTAGATATAGTTATTGCATGGTTTAGAAGTTTGCATGTCAATGTTAAATAATAGGGTTCATTTTAGCTGTGACATAAGAATAAAACCCATGTTGATAAATGTAATATGTATTTATTTCCAGTAAATATTTACTTTAGCCGTTGACCAACTCCGCAATTTAATCATATTTTCAACTTAAAAAAATAAAATGGAACTTTTCTCCAATTGACTACTTTCTTTCCGAGAAAAACTAATCCCGCACGTAGAATGGAAAATAAATAAATAATGTGGTCAAGGATTTGTAGAAAGGACATTTTCAACATGAGGGAATATTGTGGATTTATAAATCAAACTAGGACAAAACCTGCTCAAAACAATTCAACAGGAACCGGAGAAGCTAACACGGAACCACGGTCATAGTACAAGGTTGCCATTAGTCTAGAAGCGCCATTGACAACCTTGTAAAAATGACCGTGCACGGAACAATAACTCTACACAAATGCCAAATGGACATGTGACAATCTGTCACTGACAAATTGTTGTTTTGATCACAAACCCAAAGTTAATCTGCTTCAAAGAGCACTACATTGATTTTAAGCATGAAGCACTTTGGCTTAGCCTTTTCGCTGTTTTTTTAAATTTTTATGTAGTAATTACATGGCAAGTACTAACTTATATATAAAAAACTGTGAAAGTAAATTATTCTGTCATGCAATTAACTCGCAGTCAATTTATTTGAAAATTTTAATTAATTAATGAATTGTCCTTGCTGTGAGAAAATGTTTACAATGAAATAGCCACAGATATAAGAATGTTATAAGCACTATTGTGGCCAAAAAGATTTAGATAGCCAAAGAGGACGTGAGTGAAAGGAACTCGTTTGGAAATCAGAAAAAGTTATAGAACCAAGAAAATCACTTTTTTCTTTGCTCTTAAGTTGATAAAAATGAGGTTACTATATTATATATCTTCCGATTTGAAGCCAAGCTGTTGTAAGAACATTATGGCTCACAAAGACGTGGTGCAAAAGCCAAAAGGCCCGTCATCCACAATATATACTTTTGTATTTCAAGTAAAATGTAACTAAACGATTCCATTACAAACCATAGTGGTGGCTGGGTGAAAGCAGAATGAAAAAAGTTGGAGGATTGTGGTGTTGTAGTGCAGTGAGTTTTGTGAAACAGAAGAAGAAAAGAGAGAAAATGTGGATATGGGACAATGTCTTTGAATGTATATGTGGACTGTGACAGAGTACGAGCTGGAGGTTATCGATTAGGGTGAAATGCCCATATTCATTCTGCTCTTTCTCCCGAGTTCTCTCTGGATGTTGGCCTGTATAGATGTGCAGCCAACGGAGGGATCAATACTACGGGAAACATGGCTGGAATATCAGCTCACTTTCTCTCATTCATCCACCGGACTCTGAGCAGGATATCTGCATTTACTCTCCACTACTCTTGATTCACTTGTTTCTGTCACATATTGAGACATCATTTTCTGGCTGACCATCAACAAAATCTCTTAGCTCACAATCAACGAAAGGAGCGAAAACGGACAAATAAGAATGCTTTCTTCAAAGCGTGTGTCTCGTGTATCAACTATTTACCGCAACTTGTTTCAGTAGAAATACGTGAGTCCGAGTCTCAACTACATGTGTTTCCCCTGACACTCGTTACTTATTGTTTCTCGCAGATATCTAAGCACGCTATCTTTCATTCAACTAATTTAACAAGGAGAAAGTTCATGTGCGTTGAATAAAGTAAATGTTGTGAATCAGCAGTAAATTATGCACATGAAAATGTGATGGCATGCAATGATGTAATGTGTCAAAGTTTTTTTAAATACATGTAATTAACCCTTGTGAGAAAGTTCAAAATAAATAATTCAAAGGTTTTTTAAAACAAAAAAATATTGATTTTTGTAAAAAAAAATGAAAGAAGCAAAAAATAAAAAGTTTTGTGCACTTAAAAATGATTTCACTTTAGACTAAATTTTGTCCAGAATGCAGGCATATTTCACAAAGTTTGGTTGCAAAGAAAGTGATTTTCATACGGTTGAATGCCAATGTGAAATACTATGTAATATCTCCATTTTGTGAGTGAGCTCTGCCGAAGATGGATATTGAATCTGGAGGTAGCAGAAGGGGGACTTATGAAGCAGATGACGAGGAGAAAGCCTTTTTCAAGAAATCAACGTCCGTGCTTACGCGACGACTTCACAGACCACGACGAAGTTTAGCAGCATTCAGTGAGCTTAGTTTGAGCCGTTCTTCGTTCCGTTTAGAGCAGGAGGACGACAGGTAAATTTTATATAATGAATGATGACACAGAAATAATAACTGTAAAATTATCAAAATTACATCTATTAAATAGACAGAACGCGATAAATAACAGTATTTAAAAGCTTGGAGCTATAATTTACCATAAGCATTACTAATAGGCATTGTAAGGCATATATTTGCTGTATGGATTTTTCTAGTGTCTAGGCATAAATACAATAATGCAAATAAAGTGGTCTATGCAAAATAAGAGTGAGGGGGAGATAAGCGGTTATTTATGATCCCCAGGTGTCCTATTGAGGAAAGATTCTTTACGATTGCACAATTTTAGAAGGCATACAACATTTATAGTAATAAATAATACTCTGTTTTCGCTTTCTTTAACTCCAAAATTTTAGTAAGAAAATCTACGGTTAGTAATAACAACACAGATACGTGAACAAGTACATAGTTTATTGATTGACATGACTTGAAGGGTAACTTTACAAATTAGGAATGACATTCATTGGATTTACACAAAAGGTCGTTTTCAGAAGATTGTATAGTATAAATAAACTCTTTACAAAGGGATGTAACAATGGAATGGATTTGTGACTTGCTGAATCTTTTGTGCTATGTGTATATTTACTTGTGATGTTTATTTAGTGTTTCTAGAGTCTATGTAGAATCTAGACTTTTTAAACTATATTTCTCATTTTGCCCCATTTTTGATCTATCTGCTGATGTTAAGACATTCAGAAGTTATCTTGCGGATGTGCGGACAAACAAGTCCTTACATAAAATACCTTTGGTCTATAAGCATCAGCATGATAATGGAAATGGCTTCAGTTTGGATGGACAGCTCACAGCCTATATCTCTTAAGCTACTGAAAAATGCAAACCACTTTCACCTGGACTTTCACCCACACAAACACAATACTGACTATAATATGCACTCGTGTGATAATTATAGCTAAAAAACCTTCAGAGCAGAACCTATTTACATAAACCCTGACTTGGGCTAAAAATTGTAGCTTTCTCGATATTAATAGAAAATTTCTTCCATTTAAGCTCCAATTTCTAATTAATTTTTCAGAGTTCGCGTGGAGTACTACGTAAACGAGAATACTTTAAAAGAAAGACTTCATTTCTATTTCTTTAAAAACCAGCGCAGTAGTCTACGAATACGAATTGCACGTTTTACATTAAAGGTAAAAACAATTATTTACATATAAGTTATCGTAAGACATTGTTGGTAAAGGTTGTTAATGATGATTTTGACACAGTTATTGACATGCTTCTTATACATCGTCAGAGTTGTGCTCGACAAGGACCCAACCTATGCTGCTTGGTGAGTTTAATACAAGGTTATATTTCTGGATCAGCATGTCATGCTTTTCACCAATTACCCAAATTATGGCTCGTTAGTGCCGATCAATGAAAAAGTTTATTTTTCTCCCTCTCTCTCTGTACATATTCTGCGGCTGTAATTCTTTTCGCTAACTGTGACTTAAAATCTGCATCACATTCAGCACATCCACACTTTTATTTTCATTGTATTTACTCACGCAATTACGTAGACATTATGTCTGCTCTACTTTTTTCACCTTTCACTTTACTAGCTTTTTATGTTCACAACGTACTTATCTATTGCTGTAGAAAGTCTTGCTAATCTCTATATTTTGTGCTAAAACCTATTGTGGTTGAATTTAAAGTAAAGAAAATGGCTTATTTTTCTCTTACAGTTATGGTTGCACACCTTCCAATAAAACAGGTATGTATAAAAGTTTGTTTCAAAAGTATTAATGTATTTCGTATGCATGAGTTTTCTTTTCATAATGTACATGTTTGAATATATTAAATAGAGTACCTGCTGGCCTTAGAAAAAACAGAAGAAGAATATTTGGAAGATGGGTAAAATATATATGTACTTTCTCTTGTTGAATCGAGAAGATTATGTACATGTTTTATTTATTTATTGTGCTTGTTTCCTTTAGAACCATAAATTGGGATGCAATAGTTTGGGTGGACAGACCAGTGGAACTTTGGGTGACTCATGTCATATTAGCCATAATTAGTTTCTCAGAAACTGTTGTCTTACTCTATCTAAATTACAAGGCAAGTTTTGATTTGTTCACTTGTTCCTCTTCTTTTGTAAGATAACCAATTATTCATGTCCAAGGAGAAAAGTGGAGCAAAAGATTAGCGTTGGTTTGGATCGTTAGTGAAAATGAATGTCTTCTCAAATTAGCAAAAAATATGCTTTATTAGTCAAGTGAGTATATGTAAATGCAAGTTTATATGCATATGCGATTCTATCTTCAATGGAGGAAGGAAGTTTCTACAATGTTATTATTATATGCGCATAAAACTATAATGTATACTGTTAATTGAGAATGACCCTGTAAAGCATAAGTACCAATGTGTAGATATCCATCTGGCAAATATCTATACAAAAGCTTTCAAGCAATGTAATTTGATGTTACAATGTCCAGTTGTCCCATTTGTTTCATTTTACCCTAGTTAATTTTGAGTGGTGGTGAAAGATGTGAAAGCTTTATTCAGTTTCTTCTATCCTAAATATGCAATATTGTCATCAGAGAAATGTCAGGGTTAGGTGATATTATGCGACATTTTTGGAACAACAGAATGTTATATTTATTATGATCCAAAAACATACTATATACGCTATCGATTTGGACAAATGCAAAGATCTGAATTTTGGTTTTTCATGTACACAGGGAAATGTTTTCGAGCAACTTTTGTCACGAAGATTTGTCCTGGAGCTCTTTGCAACTTTGCCATTTATTATCACAACTTTTAGTTCCCCGCTACGAAACCTCTTTGTCCCAGTTTTTCTTAATTGCTGGTTGGCAAAATATGCCTTGGAAAATATGTTCAATGACCTCCATCGAGCCATGCAAAGAAGTCAATCTGCTTTATCTCATCAGTTAACAATTTTAATGGCCACCCTGCTTTGTCTCGTATTTACAAGTGTCTGCGGAGTGCAACATTTTCAAAGAGCTGGTCACAGAAGATTAAATCTATTTCAGTCCACATACTTTGTTGTCGTCACTTTCTCCACTGTTGGATACGGCGACATAATCTGCGACAGTTGGTAAGTCACAATAGCATTATGAGACACTCGACATTATAAATTAATAATAAATATGCATAAATATAATACAATGGTTAAAGTCAGGGAAAGCAAAATTAAAATGATTTCTTTGACTGTTTCTCCGAGTTGTGTAGGCCGTCTCAAATGTTTATTGTGGCAATGATAATCATTGCGCTGATAGTTCTTCCCACACAATTCGAGCAATTGGCTTTCACCTGGATGGAACGACAGAAACTTGGGGGCTCTTATTCTTCACACAGAGCACAACACGAACGGCATGTGGTTGTTTGTTCAACGACAATGATAGCTGACACTATCATGGATTTTCTAAATGAATTTTATGCTCATCCCTTACTTCAGGTTTGTAATACTTTCATCAACAAACCGCAGTTTTAGTAAACCACTGCTCCCTTGTGTAAATACATAATACGTTCCCTACTTTGCTCAAAGATCCAGTGTTGTTTATACACGTTGAGGGTGTGGTTTGTGGTTAGCTGCTAACAGCTTTCACCGCCTCAAAAGTCATCAACATTGATAGTTACTTTATCAGTTCTCTGTCCTCTGGCATTAAATTACAATCTACTGCTTATTGGGATAATAAACTTGCTTTCACCCCCCATTTTATGGCCCGATACAGGGATGAATTTAGAAATGTTGATGGCTTCGATTTATATAAGTATATACTCCTGCATGCATGAAAACTGCTATTTCTTGTATCCAACTTATATAAGTAGCTTTTATACTCTACCTATAGCTTTTGCAATCTTTATTTTAGTACCAATTGTCAAGTATGGGTTGTTTTTTATTGCAATACTATTGACACTAGAAGAATTTAATTTAACTCTCTAGATTCATTAAATTATCCAGCAAAGTGTTATCCCAAGATTTGTATTTTCTTATCAAATGAAATGGCATAAATGAAAATTCAATACATTTTAAGTTGACGCTTTTTTATTGCCTTTGTATTCCTTTATAAAATAGCAAAACAAATGGATAATACATATCTTTAGGTTTGGTTTACAGGATTACTTCGTAGTGCTCCTTTCTCCTTGTGAACTCGACCCTACCATGCGGATGATTTTGCAGGTTGATTTATATACAGGAATTTGGTTTTTGTATTGATTATATGGGATTTAAGGTTCCGATATGGTCACAAAGAGTGATTTATATTCAAGGATCTTGTTTAAAAGACACAGACCTCATAAGGTGTAGGATGGGAGAGGCAGAGGCATGTTTTATTTTGGCAGCAAGAAATTATGCTGACAAAACGGCAGCTGATGAACATACCATTCTGAGGTTTGTGCAATTTGTTTATGTCACTTCATACCGCTTTCACATTTGCAAAGTGACCTGGTTGAGAATTAATTTTCGTTAAACAACTGTCATGCTCATAACCATCAAATTGAAGTACATACATACAAACTTTCTCTTAGATCTTGGGCAGTTAAAGATTTCGCCCCAAATCTACCCCAATATGTTCAAATTCTCCGACCTGAAAACAAACTCCATGTGCGATTTGCAGAACATGTATGTCGTTCATAACTTAATATTATAATTAGATTTTTAAAATGCTTAATATTTGCATTCATAAGGTCGTTTGTGAAGACGAATTTAAATACGCTCTACTCTCAAATAACTGCTTATTTCCTGGTACTTCCACATTAGTTACTCTGCTCCTTCACACTTCCAGGGGACAGTAAGTTAAAAGTTTCGTTCTTTCCATTAAACATCTGCTGCGCAATATGCGTATTATGCTTTCACTCGTAAACTTGGAGAAAGTTGTAAAAGCAGGAGTGTAAAATTGTCATTAACTTTAACAGAGAGGGACAAACGAGTAAGGAAGAATGGCAAGCTTTGTATGGCAAGTGTTCTGGGAACGAAATTTACCACATTAGACTTGGGGACTCACGGATTTTTGGTGAATATGAAGGAAAGAGTTTTACGTATGCTTCGTTTCATGCTCATCGGTGAGTCAAAGTAACTAAGAAAATAAATTAAATGCAAAAGTCAGTCAGTATACATTGTGTTGTGGAAAATTTCTAGAAAATACGGAGTGGCTTTAGTAGGTAAATATCAGACAAAATCTAAATTAATACAATAAAATCAATTCTTAATTAAACGGACGACGATTTATAATTTAGGAGTTCGTCCTGCCCTTCTTCCAGAATTCTACGAAGACACAATATTACTCAAGTATTTATTATTATGATTTTATTTTAAATATTAGGTTTAAATTAGGTTAACTTAATTTTTACTTGATAATTCCTAGCCCTAGTGCTCGACATATCATGAGGAAATCTGATCTCTGCTTTTATTTGAGCATAACAAAGGAAGAAAACTCTGCATTTCTAACAGGAAACAACACACTACCAACAGTCCCAAGCCAAAATCCTGATGATAGTCCTGACAAGACCAATCACGATGAAGATGACAACCAAGACATTTTAGATTTAGATGCGAGTGAAGTGCAAAATCGCCAGAAAACCGTTTCTCAACCTGAACACGTAACGATTACTTCAGAAGGGATGCCACTTCAAACAATTCAAATTAACGTAGATCATATTGACGATGAAGAAAGAAGAAAATCAATCAGTCCCTGTCCAAGTCCAGGCCCAAATGCCAAATTTAGTCTTCTTACACTTCCTACAAATACTACTGTAGATCAAAAATCGAGTAAGAATTTAGTAAAACTAGCATTATATTTAGTATTTATTACTAGAATGTAGATTACAGTAAAAAGAAATATTATGCATCATACAAACATATTATTTGTAGACAGTAGAAGACCTTCTATTATGCCCGTGCCAGATAGGCTTCCTGAGAATTATGAGACGCCAAAAGAAGGTAGCACAACAGAGATTGACATTGACCCTTCCAATGTCCCTGCTGCATCTGATGGGGGTGCGACAAGTGACGAAGGGGATGACGATGTCCCTTGGATGGAACCTTCTGAGAACCTTCGGATGCCTCAATTCATCAAAGGCTTCCCTCCAGTGTCTCCATATATTGGTGTCACGCCAACTTTGTGTTACCTTCTTCGAGAAAAACAGTCACTCTGCTGCTTGCAATTGGCAGTAAGTCACTTTGTACTATACAAATTATATTACTGCATGTATACAATATTAATATTGGATGAGTGAGTTTTGGTAATTGCTAACAGAGTTCATACTATTGAATGGTGACAATGATTGATAATGGAATTGGATGATGTATTATTATTTATTTGGATTTTATTGTTTGGGTCTGTAATAAAAAGAAATATCTGCATTCTCATATTTCTCATCCCTTTTATTGTTTTATTTTTTTTATTTGCAACTCGGTCAGGTAAACATTTAAACAATAACAAGGATTTGTAAGTTGGCAATTTGATTTATTGTTGAGAAATGCGAACAAACTGGGAAAGGGTGCTCATTTAATATTCCTTTATGGTCTGTGGATGTTATGTATTTTTAATGCAAAGCATGCTCCTTTTCGCACGTCTATTGTTTGGAAGAAAAGAAAGGATCCTTCAACCCACTTTTCAGTCTCCCAGTCTACCACTTCAATTCCATTCTCAAATCCTCCTTCAGATCCTTAACACATTTACTCATCCAATCCCTTTAAATGCTACACTTTTCTCTCTTCTCCTTCAAAATTGACTTCAAAGGGAATTATTTTCACTTTCATAATAATAATATGGGACCAAAGTGTTTAGCCTGATTCCAATTTGTATTCTTTAGGGAACCATTTTCTCGTTTTACTATCAGTGCTTCTTTTTTTTTTGCTTTTATTGTGAGATGCACCTCATTTCATTTTAAGTATGTACTCTTGCTCAGATATCTCATCAGTTATTACAGCTTTAATACTTGACGCCTTCATTATCACAAACTTATTCATGAAAGAGGAAATCGTTTCTCACAAGTCACTTCCGAGATAGAGCCCACTTTGTCTTAATCTGACAATCCTGTCTCTCTCTCTTTTTGTCTGTCTTTGATTTATAAATTGTTGTTCAACAAAATACTCTTACGAAAGCATCAGTGAAGGCTTCATGAGAAATTTATAAGTGAAAGTTGAATCTACAGCTTTAGTACATTCTGCACAGACATTTACGCTCAATTAAACTCTTTTATTTCAGGCATGCGAACATTGTCCAAATCGTACAGCATACGATTACAAGTGGAAAAATAAGACAATTATTTTGGCAGCGGGTGAGAGATAACGTCTTTGGCTCTTAGTGTCCACTTTCTTCGTTGTATTTTATTTTCATGATTCCAGATTACGCGTCCAGTGCAATTTACAATTTTATTGTGCCGTTAAGAGCCCACTTCAGGTTAGTCTTGCGAAACAATTTAACACAAGTGACGCGAGTAACACTATTAACCACAATTCCATAGGCCGAAGGCAAAGTTGAATCCAATTATTCTGTTGCTTGAGAGAAGACCTGATACTGCGTTTCTTGATGCTGTCTCCCATTTTCCCATGATTTATTGGTTTTTGGGAAGCATCGACTGTTTAGATGACCTGCTGAGAGCTGGAATAACGTTGGCAGAGAGTGTTGTCGTTGTTAACAAGGAATTGTCCAATTCAGCAGAAGAAGACTCTCTGTCAGACTGTAACACTATTTGCGCCGTGCAAACAATGTTCAGATTTTTCCCTCATATAAAAATTGTCACGGAATTGTCAACCTCAAGGTATGTTGTCTTTTATCGCCTATTTTTTTTAAAAAAAATATTTATATTGGCGTAAATCACTTGTGACATTTGTTTCATATGCAGATATCCAATTTAATTTATCTCAACAATTTTTTCTTTCTTTCCAGCAACATGAGATTCATGCAATTTAGAGCCCACGACACTTATGCTCTTCACTTGAGTAGGATGGAAAAGGTGAGACGTGAGAACTAATGTAACCATTTATACATTTTGGGGCTAAATGATACTTCCCCTCTTTTACTCCACTTCTCTAGCAGAGAGTGAAATCCTTTGAAGGAGAAAGTTTTATTTGTGTAACACAAGACTTGGGATTCAATCCCACTAAAGTTTATATTCCATAATAATAATGATATAAAAGGTGGGAAATGGCGTGTGTTGGACGATACACAATTTATTTTGCAATAACTTTTCCACTTCATCTTTCCATCAACATAATATTCAATCTCTGAGTGAGACTTCCGAATGAATAACACTTTCTCCACTTATTCTAATTTTATTCCCATTTCCTCTTTTCCGTATATACATGTACATAAATGTTATTTGATGATGATTTAGTTGGGAATAATAAGATTGGATGATTGAAAACTTGGAATATTTTCTTTTTTATGAAACTTTCTCTTTTATTTTAAGTATTTGTTTTATTCAGAGGGAGAAGGAGAGAGGAAGCCACATCTCGTACATGTTTCGGTTGCCCTTTGCTGCGGGTTCCGTATTCGCTGCATCCATGTTGGACACTTTACTCTATCAAGCATTCGTCAAAGAGTATTTAATCACGTTCGTTCGACTTTTACTTGGAATTGATCAGGCACCGGGCAGCGGGTATTTGTCTGGAGTATGTTTCTTGTTATTTATTTACTTTTTTTCTCTTACGTCTTCAAGTTTGTGAATTCTACTTTATTTACCAAATCAGAATTATACATACAAAAAGTAGGCTACATCCTACATCAACTGAACTTAGTTTCTGGGGAATAATGATATGCTTTGAATGGATTTGATGGCAAGTACAGTGTACAAAATAAGTTAGTACAGACCCCAAAAAAACCGCTTTTTGAAAAAACGGTCCA
>JAQIXN010001493.1:0-17918 GCA_034698145.1 Proisotoma minuta
AGCGACGCTGCTTTTTCTCCATGTTTCTTAAAGTGAGCCACAAGTTGTTTAAAGTCAAGTTTGGTCCAATTTGTCACCTCACGTCGCATTTTAAGGGAAAGAAGCAATCTAAAGTCCTGCAAAAGAAAAACTGTACATTTATGCAGGAAGTTGAAATTCGTGAGATCTCAAAAATAAATAAATAAATACTTCAAAAAAGTTTGTATTGAATCTCTTTGACTTTGCATCTTTGTGTTTGGTTCTCAAAATTTGGTTTGCATAAATTGAGGCTGCTTCCTCGGCCGAGGAGCTTAGACCGCGGAGGGGACGCTTCGCATACAACAAATTGACGTTTTTTGGGAGGCGTTTGTAGGGTGGAGGAAATGCGGGGCCGTGATGCGTTAAACTTTTCCAGACTACCATTATTTCACAAAAATGTATACAAAAAATAAATTGGCAATTTAAAAAGGTGAAGCGATGTGTCTATCAATTATTATTTCCGTTCTCTTCTCACGTGCCAATTAACTCTTGTTACATTAATTGTTTCCATATATCAATGAATTGTGTAGATTGTGTATAAAAGCATTTTAATTAATTTTATCACTCGGTCCACTGGTTGCGCTAATGAATTAATCATCTCCACCCATATAATTGAACAGGATGGAAATTTTATTTATTACGTAAAAAATAAGGCGTTAATCATCCATTTTCATCTCCTTCCATTCTCAAAACATAATTTCCACCAAGTATGCATCCAACAATGAAATGAAAATTAATACAATAAAGAAATCAGTTGAGCAAACAGACAAAACAAGATTAATGAATGGATCTATGCTTTTGAGAAGGTTTATCCCACAGTCTTTATTATTATGGGAGGAAATTAGCCTTGTACTACTTTCTTCTATTTGAGTTTGCAACACACTGCACTCTTTATATTAAGAAGGATTAATGATTGTTCTGACTTTGTTTGCCTATGGATTTCCCGTCATCTCATTTTCTAGGTGAATGGAGTAAATGGCTCCCCCCACGTTGTCTTATCTCACGCAGACTTTGAGGAGATCCAGGTGAAAGTTTCCCTATTGTGCCCTAATCCCTCACAACTGTCGGGAAATCTATTACACTTGCGAAACAAAAAAAATTCAAAATATCAGCGATGGAATGTTACTTAAAGTGAAGATGAAAATTGAGATAACCACAAGTATGATTTTTGTTGCATAAGGATAACGAGATTGTAAAGTGGTTGTATTATAATAATGTATGTGCATTTTGCAAATGGCTATTTGTCATTTTCATTTGTTCCGTAGATTTGTCATTTTTCAGCCTATAGTCCATCAAAGTAAAGCAAATTGGTAAAGTAGCCTTATTTCCTGTCCTACTGTCCTACATTCTACTCCAATTTATTATTTGCTGTACAGCAGACAGACAGAGAGGTCATTCTATTTATCTGGATTTGACAATTTACTCATGTCTTGGATATTGCGGATTTTTCCCTTTCCTTTACTTTCTTAGCAAGACACTTCAACTTTTCATACCTTATAATATGTAATGTAAATATGTAGACAAATTCAGAATTTATTTATTGATTGGCTAACCAATAAATGATTAGTGCAAATCAGCCCTCACCTACATCCACATAAAATATATTATTATACTATATGGATGGACTGTGCTTAATGTTTGTAGGAAGGAAGGTGTGGGTATAATTCTAACCCTTATAAAATGTAATGGCATTATTGATCAAATAAAGTAAAGCAATACAATACAAATACCTACGCATTCGATACAAAAAAAAACAGAGTTCTGCGTGTGGATGGATGCAAAATATTTTCAGTCCTTCGCTTGCGTTTGTTCAACCAATTTAGTGGAACTAAGTTGAAGTGTTCCAGTCAAACCAACAAATGTCCAATATCCATCCACTGTCCAGTCCACAAAAGCTACACGTTACTTCGCGACATGTCATTATGGCTAGTGCTCCAAATGTGAGCCTCACTTTGAAAAGTAAAAGTAAATAGTGAAAGTAAAACATCCACCGAGTTCAAGTTTTGGCTGTAGTTGCAGTTTTTTCATCATACCAATATTGGCAACTCAAATTTTTACTCATGGGTAAAAACGTAAGGTATTTGAGGATAGAATACCAATGGATTTGCCATTTACATTTTAAATAAAAAATTCTCCAACCGGCGTCCAAATATGTCAAAGCGAGGTGTGATGGTGAATGGTGGTGGTAGCAGTGGGCGTGGGAGTAAGATATCCGGTCGAAGTGGTGGGAGTGGTCCATCTGCCGCCCCCACCAACAACTTTGGAAGGGACAGCCACTTCAAATTGATGGGGACAGATGCCAAATATGGGATGTTAATGTGGCAATCGAAACTGCAGGACAAATTCCTTCAAGAGGTACATATCTACTTATGAACCTAAGCGTAAAAGCATAAGCTCATAAAAATGAATTTATCTCCACACTTTTCTTTACGAGCACATTAAATTGATATTTTATGGATTTTCCAATCAATATATTTGACGTGCAATTTGAAATTCAGTAATCAATATGAAAGAAAAGAGTTTAATTTTATATTTCAATATTTCAAATTGTTTAGCAAAAGGAGAAAAAGCAGCTTAGAGAGACGCCTCCGCGGAGAAAATCTGACGAGGACTACAACCAACGTTCCCACAGACCAGTAATAAGAGGTCCGTTCCGAGGTCCCGTTCGTGTGGGAAGTGGGGGACAAAGTTCAAAGCAAGACTCTGAGACACATTCTAAAGAGCAAAGTGAAAGACGGATAGAAATATCTCGAGACTTTGTTTCTGAATCTGAATCATCAGAATTGGGAGCACTTGGTGCAACTAATCCTTCGCCCACACCGAACACGAAACCAGAATTTATCGTCACGGCTCAAGGGCCACAAGGACAAGAGTTAAGTGCAAAGTTCTCAGAAGCTGCTACCACAGCCACTACAACTAAATATTATGGTGCTACTCCAAACAATGTTGATAATGAGGGTGCTGGAGAAACTTTTAATCCTAGACAAACTTTCTATTATAATAATCATCATGATAATAATCCTACTTCGTCCTATCGAAATCGCTACGAGTTTCCCCAAACACCCAACCCGACTTCTCTACCCAAAATTGTCCAGCTGCCTGACGCCTCAACTTCTGGGATGCCAAAGATTGTTAGCAATTCAATTTCGTGTGATGTGAGTCTATGCATTTTATTTTACAGGGCCCGGTGCATATAGCAAAATAAAGTAATGCATTTCAATTTCAGAACCTTAACCAAAAACCATCGTCTCAAAATTCTTACTACAACAACAACTATTCCGCAAATGTGGCCTTTTTTGGGTTGGGAAACCTGGAATTTGGTTCTGGAACAGGGGCAGGGGCCCCAAGAAGATCGCCTTCAGGGAGATTAATGACTAATCTTCAAGGTCACCCTGATATAAGGTACCATCAAAAAAATACGACGGGATTTGACAAAACCCTCCGCTACATGATGGACAAGGAGAGAATTCATCAGTACAAAGAAGATTTGGATAAGCAAGTGCTGGAAAATACTAGACTCCGAGGTGCCAAGTCTCCGTTGGTAAATGATGGCTCTGTTGGGGGACCCATAAAAATCATGAGCAGTCACGAAAACTTGCATCAAGGATCATTTTACGGCTTCTACGGAGAAAATGGAGAAAGCAGAAGAACTTCGAGAAATGGCGTGGAATTAGCACCTCTCATAAGGAAATATAAGAGTTTGCCAAAACTAGCCACGCTCAGCTCAACGGATGTTACCAAAATGTTAGCAAGCGTTTTTTACACATAAAATTACACATTCCCGTAAATAATAAACTATAAGCAAATACATAGGTTTTGCGTTTTCTCGAATCTCATTTCAATAGAAATCTCATTTCCCGAAAAGCTTTCACCTGAAGCCTTGTTCTGTTTTATTTCCAGATCCCCGAGAAAAGGAGACTATTCCTTTTCACCAGAGCCAGAAGAAATTGCGAAAGGTTTGTCCATGCAACTAGCGGAAAAGCACAAGATCCAACAAATTGAAGAGGAGAAAGAGAGAAGGGAAAACGAGAGGCATTTTAGTACGTGGGACTCATTTTGGGGAAGACCAGGTAGGAGAAGATTCTCATGTCTAATAAATGCTAAATTTGCCATTCTGTTTGCAATAGGTCACGGGGCTCCAATTTTCTACACAAAGAACGGAAGGATTGGGGCTTCCACGCCCAGTTTGGTCACTCCCAGATCAGACCTCTTCAAAGCCCTCCATATGACACATCAACAGAGCAGAAATAATTAAGTTTAGGGAATATTTCGGAGGTGCTAAAGCAGATTAATAAATCAATTTCATTCTTATAACTAATTTTAATAGAAAAGCCCCAACATCAGAGAAAGTTATTTATTATAAAAGAAATGAGAAAGTATACTCCATATAATGTGCTAATATTATTATGTCATACTGACAATCTTTTTTGTAATATTTAATTATGGTTTATCTAACGCAATAAATTACTATTCCACATAACAATCAATTTAATTTGCTTTTATTAATTAATTGTTAGCTCAAACCCTTTCAATCTCTTCATATCACATAACACAATAAATGGAATAAAGCAATCAGAAGTAATTAGAGAGAAAGTGCTGGGAACACGAACACGAGCAGCTGCCAAATCCAATCTTGAATCATTCCCTGAAACAAATAACCTGGGACGCAATTACAATTAACAAAGTGAAAGGACGGAAATTGTTTTCCAGAATAAAAGGCCTCAAATAATGCAAAAAAATTGTAATTTCTCCATCAACGCAAAATTGTATAACGAAAAGTTTGCAAAGTAAAATTGCAAAACAGCTCCCGAGGTGAAAGCGTCTTGTTAGCCATGTAATTAATCAGCACGTGTCTCACCTTCCCACTTTCATCCTCTCACTCCAAACTGGAATAACAATAGCGCCTTGTCCCATCACTCATCATAGTCATCTTCCAAATGGCTTTGGTCTCTTTCCAACTCAATTTCAAAATTCAATCCAGATGAATGTAGACAAAATGAGCCATACAATCAAACCATTAAAATGTTTACGAGGGCTACGTGTCTTTGCATCCAAGAGAAAGAAAGTTGAAATAAACTTTGAGTATTTTACGATTAGTATAAAACAAATTTTTGAGACTTTTCTGACCCAGAAACTGTCCCCCGATTGCAACTTGGACTTTAATGTTTATATTATACTTATACATATAGTGTTATTGAATTTTGGTAGTTAACCGAAAAAGGTAATATTCCATGCAAAAGGTGAAAGGTGGTTGTGTTGGAAATATATGGTCCTGCATGTTTATAAGCCTGGGTGGGAAATGGCCCTACAGCATCCCACGGAGAAATTGTTGTTGGAACTTTTTGGAATGAATGGTCCCAGTGGGACACAAGTACTCCTACTCCGTATTCATATCGCAAAAGAATACAACTTTGAATTTCAATTTGAAGTTCAGGTTGCAAACTTGTCCTACCTGAATGAATATTTCCTCAAGTCACTCATTAAATATACATACTACTATAGTACATAGATAAAGTCATGTGTCTCATAATGAGACTCTCATTTATCGTTATAGGGGGGTTTCAATTTCACTTCCAATTTTCCCGTCAATATGAAAAATGCCATTTCCAGCTCAAAATCCAAGTGTTTTCAAGGACCTAAACTGAGGGGACTCCATCCACGGGACGCGATTGTCAATTGTCCTCTAATAGCGTCCCACTCACTACCACCTCCCGTCGTACATACATTCATTCGTATAACCTCAGAAATATACTTTCTAAGGAGGATAATATTTGTAATAAATAGTGGAAATGAGCTCCTTTATGCATAATAATCTGCGTCATTGTAGCCTAAATTCTATTCATGAAAACCTTTCTACACCAGTTACCTACTTTATTACCATAAAATTTAAATCATCAACTCAACGACTCAACCACGTAATAATGTAATATTTCAGAATGTAATAATATGGAACATTAGCATTTACATTAGCCTTTTATATCCTCAATATTCACACCACCTACATTTTATGCAATTTTTCGCACATGGTAATAATGCTATGAGAAATGTTTCCGATTCGAGGGAAAGTTGGAGCTTTCTTAAACGAGTGCATTCAAATTGCATTGTTTGCATTGTTACAGATTCCTTCAACTATGAATGACTAAAAATGTTGTAACTGAATATAAAATTTACTATGCTATAAGTAGATGCATAATTCGACCAAAGAATTAAAGTTAAGTATACATGCTTCATAAATATACGAAAACTTAGAGTACCATTGAATTTTTGCTCGTCTCGTATTGCAATTGAATTTATGTTGTTTGTACTTTGTCTCGAAGGATTAGAAAGCAAGAGAGAGGAGTTTGTACACAAGACGGGAAAGAAGAAAGATGAAGAGAAGTTATTATTGTCTTAACTCTTGCTCTTTACTTACTCTTGTCGAATGCAGAATCCCCGAGGACTGATTCAGAGGCTCAAAGTATTTTCTGAAGTGTCTTTCTCCACTCCGTCCATTTGATTTCCCAGGGCTCATTATTCCATTAGGACACAAAGGGAAATGACAATCAGGAGATAACAAAGAAAACTCTCAAGCAAACACCTTCTGCCTTTGAATCCCTAATTTTATACTTGCCAATGTACAACATCAAATATTTAGTCTTATGATGAAAAAAAATGTATGCTTTGTTTATCCAAAAATCATAAAACAAAGTCTGAAAGTGCGTCATTAGCAGAGATCTGATTGTTTACTTCCAAACTTTTAATGAAATTGGAAAACTTTTCCAATGAAAATAAACATTTGTTTAGTGTGGCAATCGGGAAATCATTAGCAGTAATGAGTATGGCATTTTTTAGATGAGCATTGTTTGTAATTGATCAAAGTGATGAGCAACGAATACGAATATAATTGGTTCGCTGAATTTTTATTTCAAAGAGTAATTAATACACAAAATGATTGGATAATTAGTATAGGACCTCTATAATAAACACTTGTAATTAATTAGCTTTTGATGACTTAAATAAGATTAACTACAACTTGGAATCTCCACCATCTCCAGGCTCTTCTGGCAAAGATGCTCTACTTGAAGTTATCGTTTTTCCACCACTTTTGCCTCTTCTTAACAAAGAGGAAAATTTCCTAAACACGCTTCCACTTCTATTTGATGCAAAAGTTTTCCCAATTTCATCCTCAGGTATTATTGTTTCACCACTGCTTAATTTCAAAGTAGCATCTTGTTCGCAGTAAGTGCTATAATTGAAATTTCTTAAATCAGCAATAGATGTAATTGTTGCAGTACGATTATATTTGCTGGGATATGACGCCAAATTATGCCTATATATTGGACGAAAATATGTGTTTAGTAAGATCATTTCTTTTGATTAATTCTATATACCTGTGAACTGTTAGGTTATCCGTTTTAAAACGGTCAATTTTCTCCATGCATCGTTTAAACAATGAGTCCATTTCCTTTCGTAACTGGTTCCATTCTTCATTCAACTTTTCAAGCAGACCAAAATCCGATTCGTTTATGAAACTGATGGAAAAATGGAAATGTCTCAAAATTGTTGTAAAGTGACTTTGCAAATCCATACCAAGAAAATTCCGGAACCTGGACAGTTCTTAGTTCGTCTAGAGTCAATGTTTCAAATCTGCTCATTATATCGCTGCTGGATAATTGTTGTAGGAGTGAGCTTTTAGCCTGATACATAAACAAATAAATAAATTAGGTCACAAAATGTTTTTTTGAGCAAATCTAATTTTATCTATCTAGGAAAAGGATACCTGTCTTCTTGCCTCAGCTTGCAAAACACGTTTCTCAAATTCTTCTAAAAGATCGCTACAACTTGCATCAAACTGTCGATCCAATTCAGATTGAACGGTTGAACAAAGTAGACTTAAATTGGTCTCTGTCACTATGTTGTCTTCCAAATGCGCTGTTTTTAAGTGGTCATCCAGCTTTTTCTGGAGTAAACTGTACGATCTTTTCAAATCTTTAACCTAAATTAGATTTGTAATGAGTGGTAGTAAATTATTAATGTATTAAAACGTCGTTTTCTCAAAAGCCTCACCTCATTCCCAATTTTATCGATAACAACTTCTTCCAAATAAAATGCTCTTGAGAAGGCAACAACAGCTTGGCTACTTCTCACAAATTCAGAAGCCACTTTTAGCTTCAAAAGTTGGAATTCGGAAACACTTTCCATTTGGATTTTTTAAAATTTGTTAACCGATGACGCTTAATATTTTTTTTACACTGGATAATAATATCTATTATATTTTCTATCTCGAATTAAAGCAAGTTAAAGGTAAAACGAGAAACAAATCGCATCTCATTTTACACAGTTTGCATAAAGACGAGATTTGACTGTTTGACTTTTACATGATGCAAATACAGAACCGTTTGATTTGCATTACCGATGATTATATATTTTTTTAAATTCTGTTTATCGCAGTTTAATTTGTTGACTTTACTATCTAGGTGTTTATTGATGGGGAGCTGTTGTGAATGACTGTGTCTGTATTTAACTTGGGATTTGACAATAAATGCACAGGGTGTTTAAAAAAGAGCAAATTTTATGATTGCATATAAATACATATAATACAGAATGTTGGGTATTGTTGCCTAACCCTATATTGTAACTGGAAACTGTTTTAGCAGCATTTAACTGTTCTCAATAGAACACAGAAGCTGTAAAGTAAACTGAAATTTTGTGGCAGTGACTGCTGGCGAATAACTTAGCCAACCCATCTCCAGTTTCATGGATGCAAAAACAAAACTCAAAACAAATGTTGATGTTAATGTGCTCGTAATGTAAATGTAAAGGTGATTCAATGGCAGATGCCTGTGATCCATGTCGCACGAAACTCGTTTTTAGTAACAATGTCATTTACGAAATATTATTATGAAAAGGAAATGCATAACAGGAGTTTTACGTAAACATTTAGATGCGATTTCCGACTTAAAAATATATGGAATATGAAATGAACGCTACATTGAAAATATGGACCTTTTAATTTCTGCCAATTTACACCACATCTGTATGTTGTAGACTGCAAATATACATAAATACAGATAGTTCCCCTCAGATATTATGTACAGATATGAACATAAAGTGCATTATGACAGAGCTGGCTTTAATTTAAACTTTGTCTATGCCATTTAAAAAGCGGAAGTAGTCAAAGTCAAAGTCAGCTGCATTTTAAAACTGAGGCAGAATGGGTGTTGTAAATGTTTGACAGGGACATTGTCACCAATAGCTTGCTTTTCATTAAAAGTTGTCAGCTAGGAGTTGGAGTCATAACACAACATGGAAAAGGAGCAAAACATGTCAATTGAGTTGAAATATGCTACAAAACAATTTCATCTAGATTGGTTTCGCCTCGTGGAGAGTCCGGAATTTTAAGTGCCACTCTTTATTTAACTGTTTTAACTGATGTGCAGTTCTAAAACATTTGTGTTGTGTTATTAGGATGATTCATTTGCATTTATGCAGAATTTAGCTGATTCATTTGCTGTAGCTTCTTCTAGCTCATTCCATCTTCCAAATTACGGAAATCAAGCTTCCTCTTCATTTTACAACGCCAACTGCTTTCTCTTCCGGTGAAAGTTGGACCGAGGAAAAGAAAGATGGCGAAGAGTGTCCCGTTATTTTGTAGCTGCTAGAAAATTCTCAATTGCTTAGCTCCTTTTGCGAAAGATAGTTTCAAAGAATTTCTTGTTACAACATTGGCATATAAACATGTAGAAGAAAACAATAGCAGAGGTTTAATATGTACAGCATCGCGTAAAGAGTACAATTGAATGGCATCCATCGCAAAGCAATGATACATTTATTCTGCGAGTGACCAAAAGCAGTGTAGCAATTTCCCTTTCTTCTTCTTTCTAGCAAAACAAGTGCAATTTAATGTAATGACATGAGTAAAAGACGCTGAGTCATTTATACGAGAGGAAGTTTTGATGGTTGTGCGAGTGAAGTTAAGTAATGTAATTCACTCCACGCGAGGGATTGCCTAGAATAGATTCCCATCTCCCAAAACAGAAAAAAGTCCGAAAAGTCATTGAGAGATTCTACTCAAGACGTTATTAGCTTTGATTTTGATGGATGTTGAGTGAGTTTGGACAAAAACCTGCTAATGAGCACGAGGAAAGGAACAAGACAAAATCGGAAATTACGCTCTAATAATTCCAAACATAGAAATGAACTTTCCCCAGATTTTTTTTACTCTACTTTCGAAACTGGGGAAAAGAAAAATTGCAATTGAATTGTACGGATATAAATGGACCAGTCATTATTTGTCGAGAAGCTATTTGTTATGACGGAAGGCTAGTCGATTTTCCAGGAACAAAATAATGTGATAATATCTATTCGGATCTAATTATTTGCAAACCCTGTGAACATGTTAAAACCTAGTTAGGGAAGTAAACCGTATAAAAAAGTCAGCCGTTTATAACTAATTTACAACCTGCAGCAAATAAACTGAAATATAAATTTTTATGGTTGGCTTGCATTGTGCATAAAAGAGTGAAGGCAAACTTCACCCATTAACCTACAATCTCAAACTAAGAATTCATGATTTTCTCA
This sequence comes from Proisotoma minuta, assembly GCA_034698145.1. NCBI lineage: Eukaryota > Metazoa > Arthropoda > Collembola > Entomobryomorpha > Isotomidae > Proisotoma > Proisotoma minuta. The sequence goes on from JAQIXN010001493.1 coordinate 10,579, forward strand.
ATTTGTGTGTCCGTAAGGGAAAAGGAAGTGGCTGCTCTGTTACACTTACCAACTGCTCCAAAGAGAGAAAGCCGCTTTAGTTTCCTTTAGGCATCAGAGCTTTGTGCATCTCAATCTCTCCCCTTGCTTTCTCCCTCCAACGCCGGCACATGGGGATCCTCTACCTTATCCCCTTCTAATGGGGATGGCCCTCGTCAAATGTAAGACAACAATTACCTCTAAATATAACTTCCGCTCGTTAATTTTAAGTTTATACTACTTATTTTGAAATAATGCAAAATACACAACTCATTTGGGAAGGTGTGTGGCAGTTGCTGTCAGAGCTTTGTACTGTTTACTTTCTCTCTCAGAAAAAATGAGACATGCAAAGGGAAATAAGAAGGTCAAGTCTGCATTATCTCACACAATCATTATGTACGTTGTAGTATAGCTACAATATAGAATTTGTTAAATCGAAAAGCCGTCAAGTGGACCCTCTGACCTTTCTCTCCAATTGAGAAAATCATAATTGGAGAAAGGGAATTTGTTCTGGAAGCAATTTCCTGTCTTTGTTCAGTAAATCTATTTTGATTCTCTTAATTCAATTGAGCATAAACTGACTTATTGAGACATTTAGTTGATAAAAGTCGAGACAAAGGAAGGCTTACGTATGTAGTTTTAGTTTGAAATAAAAATGAGACTCTCCATCGCCCACTTCATTGATTAATGGAGGTGATTGATTGGTCAATCTTATCCAGCTGCAACTTATCCGACGAAAAAGTAAGCAAACGCATCCCATAAATAACTTGCCATTCAGCTACTGCATAAAAAGACAAAAATAATGTGAATTAGGCCACACTTTTTTAATCGTGTTGTGACACATTTATCCAGCCATAAGTATAAAATATTTACACTTTAAGAAATCCTTGACCAAAATTCATAACTCAACAAGTCAGTGTCTAATTAAATGAATTTGTAATTAGAAAAACCTTGTGCAAAACATTCATATAATATCTGTGTGTGGTTTAATAATTTTATTGTTTGTGGTTGTCACACATGTGAAAGTAATGAAAGGGATATCGCCAATTGGGTTACTGAATTTGGGTCATAGGTTGACGTAAGAAGTACATCCACACTCTCTTTGTTTTCTATCCATGTTCATGGCTAAAAGTGTGGACAGCTAAAGAAATACACTCATACATGGAAAATGATTATTGCTAAATAATTAATGTGCTTTGAAGCTTCCTTTTTTACGCAGGCTAAAATGCGTGTTTGATGGCTTCGGCCTATATTCATCGGTTAAAAATTTACCTGCGTTTTTCATCGAAGTTCTACATGTGAGGAGCTGATTCCATATTATTAAATCCTCAAAGTGATTTTGCAATACTGGCAATTCAATATTTATTTATTGGAAAAAGTAGCCCATGTAAATAAAAAAGGATAGAGGATATAAAAATTCCAACCCTTGAAACAATAAGTAGTGAATCTTAACTAGACATGTGGACATTTGTTACATCTTTTTTCTGACACCTTTATTCGTTAATGGAGATTTGTCATTAAATTTTTACGCCTTTCCGACCTCCGCTCATCCATGTGCATATATGCTTTCTCCGTTGGAATACATTTTAATACTTAATGTATCTGTATATGAATACAAAATCACATATTCTATCCAATTTTCCTATCCTTCAAAAAATCTTTAGCCTTGGAATTTTTGAGATTATTTTCTTTTTCTTTTAAAATAAAAATGTTGTTGCACTTTCTCCAGTTTCTGACCATTTTTATTCCCATTTCCATCTCTTGGACTGTCTCATCCCAAGGGGGTGATGGGGAAAGGGAAACAAGAGATCCCTACTTTCACTCTACAGCATTTTTCTCCCTTTAAGTTTCCCTTTTCTCATAATGAATTTATTTGAGTACATTTGCCTCTTGTGTCTGTTTCTTTTTGGCTTTCTCCTCCAATTGTTTCAATTCTACAACAGTACAAAATGTTTTGAAACAATTTAATTGCTAATTCATTTCATGCCTTGGCCTTCCAACTTTCTCCTTGTAAACTAAATCTGATTCTGAGATAACTGCCATAAAGGGAGCTCTTGGGAGATTAGAGAAATAGGTAGCAAACCGCTTGCTTTGCCTTTGAAATATTTCAGGTCCAGTTAGATGACAACCGTTCACGTAATTTATTTATCTTTAGGTGAAAGCGGCCAAAGAGCAGTTTGCTTCTTTGGCTGCTAATTTACTTTTGACTATCGATTCCACATACTTTCAACTTTGTCTTTGATTTATCATAATTACATTACAACATTGCAAGGTACAAAATATTATGGAAAATGTGTACAACTGATTCCTCCCTCATGATCAATAATTTGCTTTCTTCATATTTTGCCCAAACGGAAATTAATTCTTCCGTTACAGTTCCAATTAATTGTGCAATGTGACTCGAATCGATTTTAGATTTGCTCTGGAATATTGTGTAACAAAGTGTGCAATTAGCAAGGGACTAATTAGTGGATGTTTTCCTACTAATAATAAAGAATGATACATGGAAAATATGTTTAATATATATAAATAGAAAGTAGAAGATACAGTGAAAAATGTGTGTTCATTTGACTAACAGATAAATTAACAAAGTTAGTTCTTTCACTTATTTGTTATCCACCAAACTCCGGAGCTAATCCAATTGGAGTATATCATATTAATTAATTCTAATTAATTATTCGTTCAAACTTTTACCTCAATTCTCACTCTTGTCTACACGAGCTAAAGCAGCAATTTATTTGGAAACTTTATGAGCTCGGCTGAGAGACGGGATGACGCTTTTTATGGGATCTGAATCTGCAAATAATATGAAGTTGACACAACATTAGCTACTTACTTGTACATAGATTCACTTATTATTCATCCAACTAATCAGCTAAAAGCCTCCCGTGGACCATTTAAATAGACCCCTTCCTAAGCTAATAGAATCATTTATTGCCTTTGTCCTTCCATTTATTGGCCATTTTAGACCCGAATTAGTGCTCAGATACAGTTAGTTGTAAACGACATTAAATTTGCCCTCAGTCTAATTTTAGAAACAATTAGAAGAGATACAATCAGATTTATTTTTAGATGCCACAATTAAATCTGTCACACAATAATTTGTGTACGTATCCTAATTTTGTTATGAGGAGATTTGATTATTGCGCAGCGTCGTCATTTTTGACCTTTAATATTTTGCAAAATACTTTTCACATTTACCGGAAGTGGAACACATTCTCTGAGAATGAGATGAGAGCCAAAACCAAGATCATTAATCTTTAAAGTTTTTTCTTGTTGAAATTTCTTTTCATATGCAAATCCTTAAAAAAGAGAGAGACGGGGACGGTCTTTCTCCTTTAACTGCAGCACATAAACAATATGACATTTTTCTTTTCCCTTTAACCGCAAAACAACTCAGCGTGACTTTAAGTACTTTTAGTGCTACTTTCTCCAAAATTTCTGCTGACATTATACTTAGAGAAGAGGGAAACTTTAGCTGGGTGCAGGGAAGGTAATAAATAAAAACGGTGAAAGTTCACATTGCATTGTTTGTTTGCAATCTTCATAAGAATAGAGTTAGCAAATCTTGAAGAATTTATTTATTTATTTATGAGCACAAATAATGGAGAACGTATTTGGATCATGTTTCTTTTTGAGTATTTAGATAGTTTGCTTTCTTATTTATTTACTTCGGAAGGTCTTGAGATTTGGGGAAAGAGAATAAGACGTTTATTTCAGGATGAGATGTTATCCACCATTTTATTCTGTCTTTTGATTTTCTGCTAAATTGCCTTGTACTCTTATATTTTGTATATGAGAGGGTGCTTGAGAATTGGGAGTGTATGAAACAACTGTTGGAGATTATCCAAAATTCAGCAGGGGACGGAATCAGATCCGACTTTTATTTTATTGAGGAGAAAGTTGCCAATAGAATGGAGACAAGGATTACAGCAAGTTTTTGTATAAACATTGACTTAATTTTGTAAGCATATTATTTGATTAATTAGGCACCAACTTGTAAAAGCATGATAACAACTAATGGAATTAAATATCAAATGTTTTTAGCAACACGTTTTCAAAGAACTGGTACAAATATTGATTGAATTGGCTCCAGTACAATAATCATTTTCTCATAAATGTGAAAAAGTCGAGTCGAAATTGATCATGAGCCAACTTTTGCGTTAATAAAAATGTACTCCAATCCATTCAATTCACATTCTCACAATTGTCGACTTTGATTCAATTCAAAGTTAAGCCGCTTTGATGTGCCATCAAATAAAAAGATTTAAGACGATCATGAAGGTCAACCGGTGAGGCATAAGTATATATCACAGTCACTAAAGTAGAAGAGATGATGAAACTGATGTCGTGTCACATTATGTCAAGCAATCTTTCCTCTCAACGGAAGAAAATAAATCAAATCAATCAGTTTATTTGTCCAAGCAATCATAGATATGGATGAAGAATTGGTCACACTTGGCTTCACTTGCAAGTTTATGTTGACGTCCGGAGCAAATTTATTGCATCCATTCCTTTCATTGACCAACTTGAACACATGATTTATATCTTCCCCCATATTTGTTTCTTTAAAATCTTCAAACTTTCTTTGGATCTTTCCCTCTGATGGACAGGCGGTGTATATTTGTACACTGTTGATAAATGTGCTTTCTCTTTTTATGCTTCTTCTTTATGTCGGCCATTCCAATAAATAGAAACGGCAATGCATGAAATGAATGAATGTTAAAGTGTGGCTGTGTTTTATTACAGTATCCGACTACAACGTTGTATGCAACATATGGAGGTGTAGGAAACATATAAAATGCAAATCGATTATTCTAATCTTGCAAATGTCTTTCTTCCTTGTTTATTTATTGTACTGACTTTCATAAATCGAAGGAATAAATGCAGCAATAAATAGTTACAACAAGCTTACAAATAATGTGCAGGTGTAGAATTGTATTGGATAGAAGAGTGTAAAACAATATCTGGGGTTAAGACAAAAAGTGGATTGTCTCAATAATATTTGAAGAGGAGAGTGGAGGGTATTAAATCCCTTAAAGTAGTGGGCTTTAGCTCCCATGAATAAATGTTGATGTCACAGAAGGATTCCATATTATAATGTCAATATTATCATTGGATGGCTACGGGGTGAGTTAGTCAGTTGGCCGTGTCTTCTTCCCTTGTCAATAAATGGCCAAAATTGGTTCGATATTTTATTTCGGTGGCTTCAAAGAAGAGAGAAAGCGGCTCCTCTTATGTTTTCCTAGCAAATAATAATAAATATAAAATATATGGGGAGATTATTGATAAAAAATTCCCGATAGCATATGTCCAAAATAAATTATTAGAATGATTCAATTGATATCAATTTGCTCTCGAGATAAACGTCAAAAAAGGAAAGTGAAACTTTAAATAAGACGTATTCGATTCAAGTAGAAAAATAATCTTACAAAAAAGTTTTTTTCCTATTTTTAAAATATCAAATGTTTTATAACAACACAAAGGCGTATAATCTGGCGTTTGCTTGCTTTCTTTCTCGATTGTGTTTTGCGGTTGAATAATTCTGGCAGTGTAAGCAAGTAAAGCTGGTAGTTTGTATTATGCATCCAGTTACATGATATATTGGCATTAGGACTCCTCCCAGGTGGCCACATTGACATTCTCTTTTGTCAAAAAGCCGACTCAATTTTCGCATGAATATAAAAGTGTACTTATTATAGTCTAATGCACAAGTACAAGTGAGGGCTAAACTAAAAATAAAATTACGGACAATGCCAGCTTTTTATCCCTGTGCGACATCCACCGCTGTCGCGGTTTGCTTTGCCTAGTTGAGCTGATTATGGAAAAGTGAAAGTAAACTTTCTCCTTCATTTTCACATGAAAATATTTTAAATCCCTTTTTAAATTCAAACTTTGTCCAGCATTACAACTATTTACACAGCGGGATATTGACTGACAATGACGCAAAAGAAACGACAATTGACAATTGGCAGGGGCACGGATGACGTCTGACATAAATTCATGCATAAGAACAACAATTCGAGAAATAAATTACATTGTTTTCTCCAGGTGTGCTCTTCCATAAGTCTCGCGATTTAAAAAAAAGTTAATTGTAGGTTTTATTGTTCATAATATTTAGTGACTGACAAGGGGCGGCATTTCCTAGCAGACTTTTTTTACAATTTTGTATGATTGATTTTATTGTAAGGAAGGAGTAGGCAGTAATTATTTTAAATATATGACTTGAGGGTTTTTGTATCAAGAAACAAAAAGGTTTACATGAAAATGTGCAAAAATTGCTCCAGTTCGTATTTGCAAATTCCATGCAGGAAGAAAATGGGCAATTGCTTTATAATTTGCAAGCGAAATTTGCATACAAAGCAATGGGTATGCCCAAATCAGTCACGAAATGCAAGAAGAAAGCATAAACTAACAAAATTGCACGCAGTTAGTTCTTTTCAGGGTGAAAGGTTGGTGAAAGTACAACATAGTAATACTGCATATTGTATAAAATGCTTTTGTCCAGTAACACATGCATGTATATATGCATTCATGCAATGCAGTTATTGAAAATTATTTCGTTTACTGCAATGAGCTACGAATTTTGGCTCTATGTGAATGAATATAAAGACATAATTATTATTGTCGTGCCTTTGCTTGACTCAGATTTGCATGATTTTCACTGAAATTGTAATTAGGGAAAGTAATAAAGTAAATTGAGGAAAGTTTTGGTTTCAGGTGTCAGGTTATCAGATTTAGTCCTATGTCACATGCATTATGAATTATATAACAGAGTTCTAATGGTATTACTGCCATTATTATTTAACTTTAAAAATATTTTCACCAAAATCTACAGCCCAAATCGCATTTGATTGATTGACTGATTTGGCATTGTCCTCCGTTGTGATGGCGTGCCGCTGGGTTGCTTATGTTCCGTTGGCGTGTAACGTTGTAGCTCGTTTTGTACAAAACATAAGCCAGCTGCCCCAAAACCTTTTGTTCAAAGTCTGGTCTGCAAAAAGAAACGACATAAAATGATCAGAGATCGTGCCATAATATAAATATGCTATGAAGGTGAAAGGTCTGAAATTTCACACTCCTTTCTCTGCCAGCCCATTAGCAAACAAAGAGAGCAAATGTGAATAATATCCTCCCTTATGTCTACCAGCCCTAAATTGCCAGTAATAAGCCCAACACTTAGTAGACCAGAAACCTGCCAAAAATAACGAGAAAGTGACAAATTGATGGAAGAATAGAAATAACAATCTCACTGTGCAGCGCAAGTTTATGTAGCCCGACCCAGAGTGTAGTTAAGACCATTTTTTAAACTCCATTAGCAT
>JAQIXN010001494.1:0-17917 GCA_034698145.1 Proisotoma minuta
AATTGTTAAAACTAAGTAAATAAAATATAAATCCAAAGTAAACATTATAAAGCGATAGAAAAGTTTAGAAACTTTTCTCTAATTTGCTTGCAATTTCGTTACCAATTTTTAAACGCACTTGTGGCATTATGCCATAATTGCTTTCTCAGATAAAACTTCCTAGTTTTTGTATTTAATTGCAATAACGTTTGACAAAAGAAAACAGTTTGCCACAGGCAAGTTAATCGCCAATTATTTATAACAATTTTATATGTCTGAATTAGATAAAATGCTGATGGTACATTTTTATATTGCGTAGGACAGTTTATCTAGCTGGTCAACTATTTATCAATTTCTGTTAAAATTTTAAGAATACAAGTTTTAATACCTTTTAAAATTAATTTAAATAAATATGAGGTGGTTGCTATTTCATAAATTAAAGGGAGATAATAAAAATTCATAATGAAGGACGTATATATTATCCTTTGTTTTCTTCAATTTTATTCGCTGTTGCAATACTCGGTAAGTTTTAAACAATTATAAAATAAAAACCATAACACTTTGAATTCAAATTTCAGTTGGAAAATTCGTTGTTAAATTTGTTTGGCAATAGAGTTCATCCCTGTACAATACATAAAGTGTATTTTGGGAAAATTGCCAATACCCCAAATGAATTCGTGGGCACTCAAAATCTTTTAGTCGGAACAATATCTGACAATCAACATGGTCTCATTGTTAAACCAATTTGGGCTTTACAAGAACAGTGTTCCATAATTTTAATTTACAATTGCTCAGATGCATTTAATACTATTCCTTATTTATACACTTTTAGAAATGCAGTTTTGTCTACTACATTCATTTTCGTGGAACAAATACCGAGCAATTTTAAAATATTTTTAAGCAGTCCAGATTATCTTTATCTTCCAAATCGAATGTTTATTTTACAAACTCCATTTATAACTTTGAGCTTTATTTGCGCCTTTTGTAATTCATATTTCAAATTGGTTAATTTTACCAATGTTAGGAAAATTCAGTTGGCTGATTTCAAAGCAGATTTTAGGCAAGAAATTAATGTAAAAATTGGATTTTACAAAAATGCGGATAATTTACGATATTGTCTCCAAGCACCCTGGTCAATTAGCCCGATTTATGGAGAAACTGCTTGTGACAGAACAATTTTATGGTCAGAGACCTTGAGCCAACATTTTAATGTGAGCACGTTTTATAGAAATCACAAAAAAGCATCAGAAAATACAACTTATGGCTTTGAATATACTTCTTTTGACAATGAAATTCATTCGACTCCAGGTCATTATTTTATTCTGGAGGTTTTGGTAGGAAAATTGTTTACTGTGAAAAGTCTTCAAAATTAAGAAAAGATTCGTTACATTTTACAACTTGGTTGTCTCCTTATAGCTGGGCCAGTTGGATGTTGATTCTCACAACGGCTGCAATTATAGCAGCTCTCCATTCAGTTACTTCTTCAATGGATAAAAATAAATTTAGTGGAGCAATATTGACTCTTTCTGCTATTTTCTTTAAACAAGAACTTGGTGCTTCCAAAATCAATTTGATTGTTGTCACATCAATGTTGGGAACATTAGTTATTTCATCCGTGTACGAAAATTTTCTGACGAGTCTTTTAATCGCTCCTGACAAAATCGTGCATTTTGAGACTCTTTTGGAGTTTCTAGAAAATGATTATAAATTGATAGGCATGGTTTATGGAGAAGTGGACAACCCCCCATTTATAACGTACAGAAATGACTATGAAAAATACAATATAACTGATAAAATTAATAATTCAATGATAGGCCTTTTTGGTGGTAATTACGAGAAGGAGCACATAGAAAAATATCTTGGAAATGAATTTGAAAAATATGGCTTGTTGCAGTATTATCTTGAAGAAATGTTCAGTAATTTATTGGTAGAAAGATCTCAGGTTATTTTAAGTAAATCCGGAACTAATTTTAAATGTTTTGAGGCATCAGAATCTCTTGGTGCCGGACCACATTATTTAAAGTATGAATTTCAAATGGGAGAAAGCTTTATACAAACCCTACGCAGATTACGAGAAGGAGGAATATTTAGATTTTTCATTTATAATTTACACAGTATACGTCAATTACATGGGCTGAGGGCTCTAAAAAAAAGTCTAGGATATGTAGAGCACAATGAAAGACATTTTAGAAATTTTTCATTTGTATCCGTTTTTAGTTTTATTTGCCAGTTTGTTGCTATTCTCAACAATAATTTTTGTTATTCAGGTTTTTTATCAAAAGTTACAAGTTAGTAACCCTCTTACTACATATTAATAATACAACAATTATTTAAAAGTGATCCTGTTTTCCAGCTCGACCTATATATTTTTAATACAAAAGTACATATTAAAAATGTATCTAGTCAATATTAATATATATTGTTTAAATTCATACCCCAAACAAGTTGGCGTTTAAATCTTTCTGAAGGTGGTACCTCAAAACCTGTGACATCCACAGAAAATACTTGGGTTTCAGCAGCAAGTAGGAAAATGATGACAAACATTATTGCCAGTGAATGAAACATGGTCAAAACAGATTTCATGACTGTCCAGAAATATGTTTTATGAAAGGCTCACAATATGGGACGTTAAAACTGATTGCAGAAATGTATGATCTGTAAATTGAATCGTTTGCTGTATTTATATTTGTGAAGATGTTTTAGATCCGGAGTCATTTAGAGTTCAAAGAACACATAATTAGATGATAGCGTGTCATTTAAATTAAATAACTTGACAATTTTTGGGTAAATATGACTGCGTCAGCAGACATAAAATTAGTTAAAAACATGTTTAAAAAATTGTTTATTAGATAACAGAAATTCTAAAAAAAAGAGGGCAATGAGCACGTCAGTCTAGCAAATGGATATTTAACAACTTTTAAATTATGTCAATGTATGCATGCTATTTACAATTTACAGCAATTTTATAAACATTCAATAAATTTGTCAAAAAAATATTACGTAACTTTATTATCGAATTTAAATATGTACATATTGTTGATAAAAATTAAGTATCGTTTCTTTTTCAAATAGCATCAATATCAAATGGCATCAATATCGAAAGGCTAAATAACGTAACCTTCAAAGAATAAATTTGTCAGATCTCCATAAAAGTAGATCAGGAAACCCAATCTGCATTACATGAAGATACAAAATGTCGTCTCAAGTAGGATAATAAATACAGAAACCTAAACACATAAGGAAGGACTACAGAGATGTAGGTTTAAAGGCAAAAATTATTCATTCTTTTTCGTTGTTTATAATCTCAAATAATCACCATGACTAATTTATCTAATTTTGTAGGATCCGTGGGAATTGAGATGTGAGAGTTATTATTATTATACTGCTACATACATTGAATTAAGACAAGTAGATTATGATTCATCATTAAACCGTTTTTATCAAAATAAATTACAACACGGAAAGTTTTCTAAATAATACTTCATGTTCCGACTCGGATATCACTATCAAAAATTCCGTGGTTTTTGCTGAGGAAGTTTTAATGTACTTAGTACTTACCTATGTATATTTATATAAGCTAGAACTGGATTTTAATTACTTCGGCAGCCTTGCTAATCTTAAGTTAAAATATTGTTTACTCAACGTCAAATTTTATACCACTGAACAAATAAAATCTCCAAGCATGCAATAAAATCTCATTTCAACAATCCTGTTTGATGATTACAAAAATCTTGAAAAATCGTTATCTGAAAAACAATTATATCATATTATGATCTTCTATTTTAGACATCTTTACGAGATGAGTTTATGCACAAGCTTGAGTGCAAAGCAAAGGTGAGAGAGATATGAACTGTGCTAAAAACTATAATTATCCAGACGTGACTAATTATTATAAATCATGGTAAATGAGACGCTAAATTGTACAGATCACTACCCACCAATTTTGTTATATACGGAAGGACACACATGTATGAATGAACTGGAAATAAATTAGCTTAAGTAACTTTCAAGTTCATTCCTAGAGTCAACAATTTTTTGCACATCTTTCCCACATCTAAGATTTCCAACTGTTCTCATCTTAAGATAGACCAGTCAAGCCTAAAAACTAAAGAGAAGTCAATAGTTTGTATAGGTAGAAAATATGTAGCTAAATAATATGTTGCTAAAAACAGGTTTCTGCGGTCGATTGTTATATTTTGTGTATATCTGTATAAGAATTCGCCTACTTGGAAAAAAGACCACAAAGAAATACTCGAGTTGTTCATTTAATAAGTATTGAGCGTGTCAGGAATTGATTCCAAGAATTCGCATTGGGCATTTGCTTGAATTGATGTCTCTCTTTCCTCAAAATTATTGCTCTATTAGAATAAGTGGCACATTGGACTTTCCGTCTACCTTCGTTTTCATATGGAAAATTCACAAGCAGTGATTTTAATAGTTGAGCTGGTTAGTTTTGATTAAACATGTCAAACAATCGACATCAACACAATAACGTGCGTGGAAATATGGATTCTGCGGTTGTTGAAGGGCCTCAAAATTGTGAAACATCCACCGAATACGCTATTTTAGTACGAAACGCTAGAAAATGCTACCAAAGTGGAAAACCAATTTTAAACAATTTAAACATGTCTGTTAAGGAAGGGACAATGTAAGACCATTTAAAAAATCATGACCTAGAGCTCTATTTCATATGCAATTTTAATTTTTAAGATATGGTTACCTTGGAGCATCAGGTTGGTATCAATTCGAATTAAATAAATCATTCCTTAATTTGCAAGTATAATACTTTTATTATATTTTATACATGATAATTTCAGGTTGCGGAAAAACGGTAATCATATTTATAACTTTATAGTGATCATTCAAATTTTTGACTATGAGACTCATAAGTATGGGTAAAAATACGTAGACGATGCTCTCTTGCATAGCCGGTTTGCGAAGTTTGGATAGTGGGACAATTGAAGTGTTTGGCCATAAGCCTGGTGCTCTTGAAAGCGGAATTCCAGGCAGAACTTTGGGGTACAAACTTTCATAAACATAATAAAAAAGCAATATTAAAATTTTGTAATAAAAAATACAGTTACATGCCCCAAGAAGTTGCTCTCTACAATGCTCTTACAATCAGAGAAATTTTACATTATTTTGGGAAAATCTATGAAATGACAAAAGTAGAAGTTGAAGCCAGGATGGAATTTTTAATAAAGTTTTTACATTTGCCAGATTCCAATTGTAGAGTTGCAAATTTAAGGTAAGGTTACGCACGATTATTTATAAAAAAAATATACAGATCTTAACCTTTTATACTATTTCTTAGTGGAGGGGAACAAAGACGAGTTTCCTTTTCAATTTCTATGCTCCATCATCCAAAAGTTTTAATATTAGGTAATTAACTAACTTTTTAATAAAAAAAAACTCTAATGGCTTTACATATGTGACCTTGATATTTTGTTGATAAAAAGATGAACCCACGGCATCCATTGACCCTCTATTAAGGACTGCAATTTGGGAGCATTTGCGAGAAATTGTCAGAACACACAAAACTACTGTCATAATTACAACTCATTTGTAAGAATAGCATTTATCAAACTAATTGTAAGTACTATATAATTATATATATATACGCTTTGACATATTTAGTATTGAAGAAACGAAAGATGCAGACACGGTAGCAATTATGAGAAGTGGAAAAATATTAGTTGAGAAAGCACCAAACGTTTTACTGGAAGAGTACCAAACAATGTTCTTGGAGAAGGTATTTCTTCAGCTTTGTGTAGATGATGAAAATGGTTGCATTCCAGAAGCAAACCAAGAAATTTCAAAAATTAACAATAGTAAAAGATCTTCAAGTGTTCAAGAATTGGAAAGTTGTGAAAGTAGTACAAATGCATATCATTCAAAAACGGAAGAAAATGTTGAATTTAGCCACCATCGAAGACTACAACTGACTCAAAATCACGGCTTTGTTAAAAAATGTTTCAACCACGTGGACAAAATTGTTGCCGTTTTAATCAAGAATTTTCTCACACTCATCAGAAACCCTGTGCTTTTGTTTGCTGTGTTTTTCATACCTCCTTTAAATGTATTCACCTTCAATATGATTCTGGGTCATGATCCTTCCAACACTCCTCTAGGATTAATTGATCAAGAATTACCACAGGACAATTTATTAGAATATTGCAAAACAGTTGGAAATGGATGTTTTCCTAACGGTACAAGTTGCCAGTATATTAACACATTTTCCGAAAAAGATATAATTTGGGTATGTATTCGAATAATGAAATCTCCTTAGTTTAAAACATAATAATTGATTACTAATTAATAATGTTTTCCGATTTCAGAAAGTGTTTAAAACCAAAGAGGAAGCCTTGGAAAGTGTGCAATTAGGTAACACTTGGGGCTGGATATCTTTCCCTCCAAATTATACGCAGCACATGATTGACCGTTCTTTGATAAAAAACTATATTGGAAATGAAACGTTAGAAGGATCAACTATTACAGGACGCTTAGATATGTCATGTATGAAAGCTATATACATACATTTGGCATCAACTATTCTAATAATTCATTGATTTTAGTGAATGTCAAGTCAGACTTTGTACTCTACAAGGCATTTTACAATTTCCAAACTTATATATCTAACATAGCCACAAATTGTAAGACTGATCCAAGAGCTGTGGAAGTGCCTCTAAAGGTTTGGCTTGATTATATATTTATCAAACTTGTAGTTAAATATTTACATTTCGATATTTTTTTTTAGTTTAACGCCGTTTTCGGGAACTTAAACTCCACGTTCATTCAGTATATGCAGCCTGGCCAATTGATTTTGTAAGTTGATTCATGACACCTTAAGAAGAACAAAGCTTATGTTCCTTTGTTACCACCGTTATAAGTTGTAGCGTTTTGTTTTAAATGACGTTATATTTCACATTACTATTTTTTGCAGAACAATCATCTTGCTGCCTATGGCAGCAGCCCTGCAACTTGTCCAAGACCGAAAGGCAGGGACTCTTCAGAGATCTGTTGTTGCTGGAGTGCAGTACACTCATACACTCATCGCATTCATGATAAGTGAAGGACTTATCCTAGCAGTACAAGTTGGGCTATGTTATTTTGGCGTTATGTATTTGATATTTGGTGCTACTGTGGAGGGTCCGCTTTTTCAATTTCTGCTTCTCGTATTTTTGGTAGGCATGGCTGGCCTTTGTATTGGCTTTTTAATTGGTCAATTAGTAGACCACGAAGTCGAAGGAGTTTTCATAGCCTTAGGAATTTATTTGCCTCTAATGGTGAGTTCTGGAGGGACATGGCCTTCTGAAGGGATGCCCGAATTAGCTAGGATAATTTACACTTCGTCACCCACTGCCATCCCTATCAAAGCGTTACGAGCCATTTTTACTCGTGGCTGGGGATGGACACATCCTCAGGTTTTTGCTGGATTTGCCGTCGTCTTAGGTTGGATTGCTATTTTGTGTATTTTAAGTGCTATCGTCACAAGGATACGGAATAGATAAAATTATATTTTTGTATGTCAATATTTATTTGTAAATTTATAAAAAAATGTTTGAATTAGGATATAAAAATGACATTGGATGCAATAGATAAACACACATCAAATCTTCATTTTATTTAATTTTATGATGAGCATTATGATAAATATGTAGAAATTTAATATATAGAAATATTCATTTGAAATATGCTGTTCTGTTCTGAAAGGTCCTCTAAACTTATCACATTTCTCTATAACGATAATTCAGAATATTATGAAATCCAGAAATGATATTTCCAGACAGATTTGGAAACTCTCTCATTTTATTTGGTTGCATTTGGAAAATATTTCCACAATAATGAACTAAAAAGCTTTTATTCTGAAATTTTTATTCGTTTGCAGCTCAATTGAATCATTCAATTTGAATGACAGTGATATTATATATTTTGACACAGTTGAAGCTCAACAATTAAGCCATCAAGCTATTCCCACTCAATAGGACAATATCCAGGACCATTTGGGGGCTGTACTTGAAAACCTCTTTGCAGCAATCGACATCTATGTTCTTCAATCCTTCTTGCTGCATCTTCAAGATCTATAGTGTTTTCTGGGGACCACAGTCGTTCTGATGGAGCTGAAGCTCTTGGCCAAAGACGAGAAATGACATTACTAGAATCAACAAATTCTCCCCAAAGGGCGGCACCCCCACCAAGCACCAGATTCTTTTGAACTGATGTCCCGGTAAAGTTTTGGGGTTCGCATTTGTAATAACCTGGCCAATCTATAGTCCAACTAATAACATCCAAGTACCAGCAAGAATATAGGATTGCCCTGTGAAAATTTATAAAATTTCAATTTTATCCGCTAGATGTAGTTAGAAACCATACCTATATCCACGATTTGTAACGTTTGCAAGCTCATCTTGAAAATGTCCTCCTTTCCAAACATTGACAACCGTTTCATTTGAAACTTTCACTCCATTGTCCACAACTTCTTGCCAAACAATTGTTGATTTCTTTTCGGGAAATGAGGAAATTATATCTGACAGCCTTTTAATATACATTGCTTCTAATTTTGAATAATCTGTCCAATTTCTTGCAGCCATAAATTGTCGAATGTCAGGATTGCTTTCCCTGTGATTTTCCCATTTTTAAAAAGAATTTAATTAGGAAACAACAACTCTTAAAAATACTAAAATACCAGCATGAGAAATCGACTTCATCTCCTCCTAGATGCAAATATTTATCTGGAAAAGTTTTCATAATTTCGGCGAAAAAATCTTTCAGAAATTTATAATTTTCCGAGATTATAGGATTAATAGGACCGAAAGTTCCATCTGGAAACGAGTGGTTAGGAGTGTAGCATGGCGTTAGTAAATTAGGAATAGAAAACCATGATTGCGTGTGACCTGTAATAAGATGGTAAAAAATCTGCTTCATGGTCATTTTAGAGTTTGCTTACCCGGAGTATCAAATTCGGGTATAATGCGAACCCCCCTCATCCTGGCATATTCCAAGACATCTGCAATGTCTTTAGCTGTATAAACGTGAGTGTAACTATGATAAGCCCCGTTCTCACTTGATAAGTAAACAAATTTAAAGAAAAAACTCCATTGCAATTATGAAAAAATAATTCAAGTATTAACCTGAGTTTTGGAAACTTTTTACTTTGATAAGGGAATGAAGGATCATCAGTCAAATGCCAGTGAAAAACATTGAATTTGTTCATTGCCATAATATCCAGATTTTCTAGCAGGATTTTCTTTGGAAGAAAATGTCTGGAAGTGTCCAACAAAATTGAGCGAAATGAGAATCTTGGCACATCGTGAATTGCTAAACTTCTAATCCGTAACTATGGGGATAAAATATTTTGGATAGGGTCAAATTTTAATTGAATAAACGTACTGATGAATGATCTGGACTGTGATGGACAAGTTGAGAAAAAGTTTCTAGGCCTCTCAAAATGCCCCAGTTTGTTTTTGCAACTAAAGTCGCTTTCTTTGGGGATGCGGGTGTATCAATTCTCAGTTTATCTACAACAATTGTTGGATAAATTAGGTTACAATCTTAATAATAACAATTGACCAACTGACAGCTCTCGTCCATGGCATCATGTGGCATAAATTGACAAGGGCTTGTTAGTGTCACCTCCAACACATCCAAGTGACCACGATAGCCTTCTGTTTGGCTAAGGGGTAATATAAAATTACTGTATTGAGTCTGCCCATTTTTAGTTATTCGGCCTTTCAAAAGAATTGAGTAATATCGCTTAACGGCTTCTTCAACAATGTCACAAGTGTAATTTGTCACCTAATAAAATTAACAAGGTAAATAATAATTTTCTTGGAAATGAAAATTGTTCAATACCTTGAATTTAAATAGCGATGGTCGAACTATCATAAAGTCTTGGTCGTAAGTTTTCATAAAATGCGGCATTGGCCATGGCTGACCCCAACTTTGGTTGACGTGTGGCCCTGAGCCCTTTACGCCAAGCCCACTGTATGAAGCAGCTTGAGAAAAATTGATAATAATGCCAAAAATTAAGAGCAAATAGCAATAATGCATTTTTTCGTCACAAGAGAAACACATTAATATAGAAATGCAAAAGATTCCAAGCTAATATTTAAACTGTCGTTCACAGTAAATGATCAAAGGTGATCATCGTAAAAATGTTTCTACAACACAAGGTTTAATCCAATATAAGCCTTTAATTGACATCTGTATGTACATGTATATATATATGATGAGTACAACGGTTCAAGGAACTATTTTTAATTAATTTAGCATTAATTTTAATCCGATATTAAAAATATTCCTCTTGCAGAAACACAAAATTAATTGAAAGATCTGTTACAAATTAAAGCTTTCATACATATGTCAGGTTTGAATAAAACAATTAATGTAACAACATTTAAATTGAGATGCAGAATTTCAAAAACTTAATTTAACACAAATTTGAGAACTATAAACTGCTTGGGACATTTCTTCATACTTATGTACGTTAGTAGAATTTTCTGAAAAGTAGCTAGGTATACTTATTATGTTGTATGTATTTAATCGTTTAAATACAAACAGAGTTGCCAAAAATAATTTTAATTTGCAATTTATTTATATAACCAACAAGAAGCAATAAGAAAAACGCTGCTCCAAACAAATGTTGCTGCAAATGACGTCCAAATTTTTAAATGCATCAATCCCCAACCGCGTAAAAATAGCGAGCGCATCCCTTCCATCGGCATTGTTACAGGATAAAAATTGCAAAGGAGTTGATACCAACTGGGCCAAATCGTTTGCAAAGGCCAAATAGCTCCTTCAATAAAAGTTTTAAACCTATGCATCAATAATTTTATCAACATTATGCAATTGTTTACCTGTGCAGTTTAAAGTGGTATGTATTATCAATGTTAAAAGAAGAGCAAGTTCGACAACGTTGCGACAACATATTCCCATAAGAATTCCTGAAAATGCACATATATATTTATAAAACCTTTAGCCATGAAAAGTCCATATTTATCTGTACTTATATTCGTACCCAAGCTAATTCCTAAAACTCCCGTACAAATTCCAAGACAAATTATTGTAACCCAAGAACCGTTTACAATGAATTCTGGAAACGCAAAGTGGATAAATGTAAAAAGTACCAAATTTGTTGGTAACAAAAAAATGAACTGGGAAATTAAAGTTGCGATTGTTATCCATGAAAATTTTACTCCTGCAACTCTGCAACGATTTAGCGTCCCTTTGGAATTATCATCAACCAAAAATTCTGCTGTTACGGCTGCAGCTAAAACAAATGTGAGGCTGCAATTTTCCAATACATTTAAGTTTTTACTGGTTAAAATGAAACTTAAAATTAATGCAATCATCTCTTACGTAATAATCATACTTGGAACAAAATAGCTTTCCCAATTACTCTCCTTTATTCCATACATTGGACTTATCTGAAAACATTTTTACAAAGTTTTACAAAAAAACTTTTAAAGATATAAATTGTTACTTTTAAAGGGACATCTGCAATTCTTGTGTCAATGCCACAGGATATTAAAACACTTTTGATAAATTCAAAGTAGGAATCAATCAACGATTTGGTTGTAAAACTTGCAAGCAAATAATCTGTAAAACAAAATAGAATTTATAATCGACTCTTAATAAAAGGACCGCTAAATAACAAAGTAAAGCATTACGTACTTGAATAATCTAGTTCCACAGAAATTGTAGTTCCTTCAACTGTTTGATTCGATGCGAAATTTCCTTCAATCATCCGTTTAGCAAAATTACTTGAAAAATTATTTCCAACATTAATATAACCCAAACTGTGGCCTTGGGACAAACTTGATACAGCGTCTTGTAAATCAGAATAATGATTCTACAAATTTTAAAACAGCGCTTAAACTCTCTGGAAAGTTTCAGAAAATAAATATTACCAATATAATGCCTGGGTTATTATTGAATGCTTCCAAGAATTTGCACATGATAAATTCGGATTCACCAAAACATTCATTTTTTCCAGTACAATTTATTGAGGCATTGACATCTGACGCAACTAATGATAGTTGCAACCCTTTTGGACTAGCTCCAAGTATTTGGTTCACAAGAAGAGTTTGGAAAATTGGTAACAATAACTGTATGATGAATACTCTAAAAAATTGTCAAAGTACAAATGCAATTGTCGTTAGCCCGGTGTATAATAAGTACGTGTTGTTGTTAGTACGTGTATCTCCTGATTTGAAAAAGTAAGTTCCTAAAGATTAATGCCTTTAAAATTTGCCAGCTGAATTCTAGGCTTTCACATTTTGCTGGATATTGTAAAGTGTTTGATACATTTTCTGGCATTTTAGGATTTTCATTATTTGAATTTTCGTCTGCTTTACATAGTTCAATTATAGCAGTTTGGAGATTGTTAGATGTCTGCAAAAATTTATTTGGGCTTCCACTCTTGAGAATTTTCCCTGATCTCATGTAGCAAATCTGAATCAATAATCAATACCCGTACACTTTGACATAAAAGGTACATTCAAATTAGTTAGTGTTACCTGGTCACAATTTTTGGTTTCAGCGTAATAATGGGTAGTAACCAATATTCCGACATTTTCACATTTACTTAATTGCTTAAGATACATCCATATGCTATACATTTGTTTGTCAAGCTTCAATTTTCAAAGCATAGTAAAATACCGCAAAACAATATATACCTTTCGCGACGGACACTATCTAAATTAACCAAGGGTTCGTCCAGCAGCAAAAGACGTGGCTGATGGATAAGGGCTAGGGCTAAAGAAGTTCTTCGGAGTTCTCCGCCGCTTCAGAAACAGAAAGTTGACTTGAATTGTACAAGAGTAAATAAACATTATGGGTAACCTTAATTTGGAAATCAAGGTTGTTGATGATGGAAGGTCTAAAACCACCAACAATTTACAAAGTCTTGGCATATAAACGTGTTCATCCAAGCAATACAGATTTGCGTAAAATACAATCATTTCCTGTATTGTGAGATATTCATGGAGACAATTTTCTTGTGGCATAGTCCCAATTAATTTTCCTGGCATATTTGAGCGTCCAACCGTTTTTCCTAAGACTTTAATAGTCCCATAGTCTGATTTTATTAAACCGGTGATAATGGACAACAAAGTTGTTTTCCTTTTTAAAAGCCATTCATTATTTTAAAAGCTGGCAAACTCATTTTAGATTATTCGCAAACAAAATCTCACCCACATCCACTGGAACCAAGCAAAGCAGTTCTGTAAAATGAAACTTGTTCAAAAATTGGTAAAATAAAAATAAATTAAAAAATAGTACATGTTTCCAGCCGAAACTTTCAAATTTATTCCTTTTAAAACTTGATTGCTGTCTCCATATTGTTTGAAAACATTACAAACTTCTAAAGCCATATTTTATTTTAGGATTAAAATGACCCTGAATGAACAAAATATAAACTCGTACTACCATATATTTATCAGTATGCAGAAATTACGGGGCATGAATTTATAAATTCTGATTTTTTATTGTACTAAATATATTTGAGATTATCAATTAAATACATCTGGAAATTCCCTATTAAGTTCTCATGCCCCAACTAGTTTATTCTATAATAAAATGCACATTATCTGTAAATTTCATAAGTAATTTAATGTTGGGAAAAAATTCTGAGGTTCGGGAAATTTGAACATTCTCGATGTGCATTTTTATCAAAATAATCTGAACTAATGAAGAAGACCATTAGAAGACCATACCGTAAATGAAGATAATAATATATGTTTCACCAAAAGTATGCCATGCTTTTAGATGAAAGGTAAGCATAAAATTTCGTTTTTAATTTTTTGAATCCCTGTGACGAAAATTGCGACTTTAATTACATTTTAGTCCACGTCATGTCTATTAGTTACCCTAGCACATTTAAAAATACACCTAAATAGTAAATTTTGGGCGAATGAGCAATTACTGCTGTTAAAAACTAAAACGGATGCAGTCAGATTTCTCGAGCGTTCCTTAAATAATAGGATTGACCCGTCAGTGTCATTAGAGCATAGTCACTTTCAACTTTTGCATTTGGTTGAAGAAATGTAACATTCTTTAAATAGATTTTAACGGAAGATAACATGACTAGTCGCAGTTTGTAATTATGTTATTTGAAAGGTTTAAAGTCCAAACGACATTAATGACTTCATAACTTCATAACTTCATAAATGACACCGCACCCATGACATCACATACTAATTTCAATCTGGAATAATCTTGCCAAACCATATTTATGAATTCGCTCTTAAAATCAAGACAATTATCACATCAATCAATATAATGATACAATACAAGTGAAATATTCAAGTGATAATACAATAAGCCTACAAAATAAATAAATATTCAATTTCACGCATGATACAGATACAATTCTTTTGTGGTGGTAAATAAAATAAAATCCAAAGGTTCAGTTCTAAATCC
Organism: Proisotoma minuta; assembly: GCA_034698145.1. NCBI lineage: Eukaryota > Metazoa > Arthropoda > Collembola > Entomobryomorpha > Isotomidae > Proisotoma > Proisotoma minuta. Next base: position 14,401 of record JAQIXN010001494.1, read on the forward strand.
AAATATGTTTTTGTATTTTTCCAGTTTCCTGTTTGTTATAATTCTACGCGTGGGTGGTAGAAAATATAGAAAATATTTTCCATACTATATTCCATTCATTGTGGACCACAATTTGTGGTATATACTATTTTTTTAGCTGTACGCCCACACGCACATGTTTTGTAACGCTTCGTCTTACTTTTATGTAACGAAATAGTCTAATTAGCAACTACTGCAAATAATTGGAAATTCCTATACAAAATGCTGGAAACCTTACTTGGTAACTACATGTTAAGTGCCGTGCATCGGATGATGAGATCATGTTATATATAGTTCATTGAATGTATTTGTTAAACTTTAAATAAATATTATGCGTTCACCATTCCTACTTTTTAGTGGATAAAAAGGTTGTAAAGCCATAGGCCAACATTCATTTTGATTTAAAGCGTCTTATAGATTGAAGACACATTTCCAAACATTTTTTTAAAAAAAGGAAATACTCTATTATACACTTTAAACCAAAATGGCCGTTTACCTAAGCCGAGTATTGAAACATTTTCTATTTTGTATAATTCTTATCTTTTTAGCTTGCATGGTTGAAAAATCAGGTATTTTTTTGTTCTCATGAACAATACATTAATTGGAAGTTTTGAAACATTAAGCATATATTTTTTTCAGTCACTCAATCGCCCTGTTCGCAATCAATTTGTTTACATGAAGAACAATGCATTAACGTCGGGGGGACGCCTGGTCATTTTTGTCCTCAAGTGCCAGATATGGTCTGCTGTCACTACATGCCAACTAGTTGGCTCAGATGGTTTTGAGAGAAAGTTGTTATAAATGGTCTCCAAAACTTGTACTGATTTATACCCACTTAATTATTTTTAACTATTTTCTAACGTTTTAAATCGACCGTTTTTTATAAGTGTATATTTGCGGAATATAATAAAATGCTTTGTATTTTACTATCAAAATAATTTGGCATAATAAATTAATAACTCTGTGGAGTCTGACTGAGACTGTTTGAGCAAATGCTACATACATAGACAAAAGAACTATCAGAAGGCCAGACTGGTTAATTCATTTCCATCCAGCAATTGCTATTTAGTCGCCTTAATTTCTCTCCAAACTAACAGATTTCAATTTTGCTTTAAGGTTTTATTATGGCTGATTATGGCCTAAGGCAGTTTTGTTAAAACGTTTTCGTCATTTCATTAAACTAAGTTATTTTTTGGCAACCTTATTTATAAAAAAATCCATTACATATATCAAGGTAGTAAAATCAACATTTCTGTAAAAATTATCCATTTGAATTTTCAAAAAAAAAATTGAATTTTTAAGGAGTTTAAGGAGTTAGGCTTTAGTAAATAATACCATCCTTATTCTGTCCCAGTGGACTTTCCGTCCAGTCCAGTATTTTTTTCATTTAGCATTTAATCAAGGTCAAACTGGCAACAAAACCAGAGAACTATTTAATTTGCATAACCCATCCTATGAATTTATGGAAAGAAAGCATGTCATTCGTAGTTTTATCGTGTGCATCCAATTATTTCATCCAGACGCCAATTGTGACTTAGTCAATTCGTGCATATACTTGGGACAATGGCTCCTTGTGACACAAATCCAGTTGTTGGGAAATGGAAAGGCTTTGTTTTTAAAATGATTGAACCGGAAGATATTCCCAAAATTCTTGTTCATTTGAGAGAACACTTTTTGTATCAAGCATTCTACAGAATTGGCTACACTGATGAAAGTGGTTCCAAGGATTTGGTAGATGCGTTTGAAAAAGTGTTAAAAGATGGGAACAATCTTAGTTTTTATGCCGAGGACGAAAAGACGGGAAAAGTGAGAATTTTTGAGACTAATAAACTAAACATATATAAAACATGCATACTTTTCATTTTATCATGTATATTTATAAAGCATTTCTGAATGACAGGTTGCAGGTTGCCGAGTTATTACAATTGAAAAAGCTGGAGAAGAATTGAGCAAAACAAAGACAGACATGAAAGATAGAATTTGCAAAGGATTGATGAAATTTTACTATGAAGCAATGGCCGATTGTAAGATTAAGGAAAGATATAATGTGGATGTTTATCCACATCTTTTTGGGATTTCTGTGGATTCGGAATTTCAACGCCAAGGTCTTGCAATTGAGATTTATAAAAGAGCCAATGCCATGTTAAAAGAAAAAGGACATACGCTTAGCGTTGTGTCATTTATAAGCCCTTACAGGTGAGTGCTATAATTTGTTAATCGGCTTTAGATTCTAAAGATTCTTCTTCATCTGCCTTATAGCAGAGCTGCTGGAGCACACAATGGTTTCAAGCAGTTGCTTAAAGTTAATTTGGTGGATATTAAAGATTGCGACGGGAATCCTCTCTATGCCGAAGCTGACCCTGCTAACTTTATTGATTTTGGAGTTTTTGAATTATAGTTTAAACATTGTCAATAAACCATATTGTTAAAAAAACAATAAACAGAGCCTTTTCCTTAAATTAATTTCACACATTCATCAAATGTTGGCATTATTTTACGAGATCAAAAGATTGTGCTCAAGGCTAACTTGTTCTTCAAACTGGAATAACTGTCACAAATTAATGTATGTTAGCCCATAAGTATTACTCCAGCTAATTTATAATAACAGTTCAAGGACGAGCTATGAATAAGCAGTCTGGAAACTTATTATTAAGAATGCAAAATGATAAGGTACTTTTAAAAGTGACTTTTACAATTATTATTATCCCTAATTAAAATCAATCCACTCCCGTGCATATTCGTTCTTATTAGAATCTTGAGTGACATCTTCTTTCTCTGAGTTTGGGAAAATTTGCTCAAACTTTGTAAATAATTCCGGTTTCTTTTCTTTAATCACAGACCATTCACAAGTAATTCCAGCTTGGAAAATTTTTACTGAGGGAAACGATCCTCCTTTTTCTATTTCATAAAACAATTCTTCACATAATGCATCCAACATTCCCAAGTTCTGTGTGAAAAATTTGACTTTGGCGAGATTGTCAAATGATTTGCAACTTTGTAGAAATAAGTAAGGAAGATGTTCGATTGTTTCCTTAGCCTCTAACCTGAATCCATTTTCATAATCAGGGGTCAAGCTGATTTCTATAAAATAAATTGTGCAGATTTAAAAAGTTTTAAAATTTCTATTGCTTTTCTTTTCAAAATACTTACGCAAACTTTGCAAGTTTTTCATTTGTGGCAATGCCAGAGAACGCCTCGGGCTCTGTCCAAAAATTGGATGTCTTGGAGAATCTTCCAAATTGATTTTGAGATCGACTAAAGAATCTTTATAATTTAAAAGAGCCAACTGAACATTTGACGAATTCGGGTTGTTAACAGACACGACCAAACGTTTCAAATTCATTCGTCTATTTGAAGCCAGCATATGAATATTTGTGGAATTTGGAAATACTTTGAGTAATTCAATCTGTTCAAAACGCCCTGGACGAATTTCATTCTTTATGTACCGGTTTTCCAGGCGCATTTTATTTTTGCCAAAATTTTATCACCAATCGATCAG